>JACXGJ010007705.1:0-29539 GCA_016801105.1 Esox niger
TATATATATATATATATATATATATATATATATATATATATATATATATATATATATATATATATATATATATATATATATATATATATATATATATATATATAAATAAACATTTCATATGATAAAAACATGTTTTTCTAGTAATTGAACAGTTTGTAATAGCATTTAGGCACCTTCAGTCCAGTCAGTTTGTAAACCTAAGCTCTCCTTACTTCCCAACTGTAGATTGACAGCCATCGTAACTGCTGGTCCAACAAAACTTGTTTTACTGTACTTTGAGGGGCTGAGGGAACAACTTTGTTCACCGGCAGGGTTGGTATAACACAGGGGTGTCAAACTGGTTCCATGGAGGGCAGAGTGGCTGCAGGTTTTTGATTTTCCCTTTAAATTGGTTCCCACTTCAGCCCAAAACAACCAGGTGAGGGTAGACACTAATGAATTAGTGACCTAATTAATCAATCAAGTACAAGGTGAGACGAAAAAACCTGCAGACACTTGGCCCTCCATGGAACTGGTTTGACATCTTTGGTATAACCCTTCGTTCAAGGCAAACTGTCATCGGTCTAATGGCAACATCTGTGTCAGGACCCCAATATCGCATCACTGGTTAGTTAGCGCAGTCGTTTGGGTGTATACTTGCTGGTACACTGATCCAACAATGTAAATGTCTTTTAATGGCTGAGGGAGATGGGGCTGACTACTTTGTGTTTGGACTGCGGCCACAGTGAGGTTTCACCCTTCCACTTCCTGTCTCTGATTAGTTAGTCTGTGTGAAGTATTATTTTGTAGGAGCCAGGCTATAGCCGGCAGATATTCCAGTGTGACGTTATTGCTCCTGTCCCAAGGCTGGTAAAATGAGAAGCACTACATCACGGGTGACAGTCACATGCTGCAGACGTTTGCTGTGCCCCCAGCTCCCATCACAAGTCGCACGCGCACACCAACAATAAAAACACTTTACAATTTTCACTTAAGTAGCCATTTTATTCCCTTCAAAAATCAACTTTTCATTTAAAAAAAAAAATTTGAGCATTCATTTCTCCAGGGGAAAAGATAAGATTTGTTACGGTTGTAGATAGCTTTGGCAAAAACATCTACATCAATACACCACTCAAAAGACGCAGACCATTATGTATAAAAGTACATACCCAAAGTCAATCACACCTAATCAATGTGACACAAGAACAGTGCTTGTTGAAGCACCTTCTGTACACCAACATGAGGACCATTATAAGTCCTGAGTTCCAACTGCTGAAGGATGTTGGGGGTTTAAAAAAACAAAAACAAGCTAAGCATCTCATTGAGTCTAGACTAGCATAAACAGAGGATCAGTGACAACATCTAGAGGAAAAGTACAAGGTGAGTAAGGAGTGTTTTTGAATACATTAAAATAAATGCTGTTCATATTGACTTAAATCTTCCAGGCTCCTCAGTTCAGGCTGCAGGACTATGTACTAGCTCAGACATTGAAGGGAGTGTAGATAAAGCGCAACACAGTAAAGGAAGCAGCAGACAAAATGGAATATGCTTGAAAATAATTGAACCACCAAACATGAACTGATTTGTTGACGTTATGCTGGATCATCTGACTGAAGCATATATTCTAAAGGACACTGAGTTCCAACAGTCAGGCACTGTGTTTGTACATTAACGTCTGGATAAAGGATCTCCCTGTTCTGAAACCAAATGTACAACCAAAAGCGTGGTACATGGCACACTGGGGCATTTATGATTCATTTATCTGACAGTAGGGAAAGATATGGCAGAGTTTTAACCAAACAAGCCGAGGGTCATATTCCAACCCATGCAGAAGTACCAGGTGCACCAGATTCAGCTGGTCAGACCAGTGGGCCACTCTGAAGCCACAACCTGACTTGTATTTCATCTATCATTTCCAGTGCTTTTGCCAATGGGAGTTTTAAAATTGGTGGACAAGTCCTTACCTAAAGAATGTCCATCTGTTTCCAGAAACTGAAAGTGTAGAAGTGTGGCCAAGGTTTGTCTGTTGTCTTTGGTTAATATCTAGAAAATGCGGTAGCTTCCAGCCCGCTGCCCTTTTGAGCCCCTCGTCTCCTATCATTTACATTGTTCCCCCTTTATCAATAAACATGAATAGCCCCAGATACACCAGTCTTCCTCTGGTAGGTGGGACTCTGGTAAACACCTGGGTGTCCAAGGCAAAACTCTTGGACACGCTTCTGAGGACACATTTCAAGTCTCCAGAGACTAGTGGGAGATTGTTCCATAATGCTGCTCTGTAGTAACAAACTAGACATGATACTCGGGGAACATCTGGCAGAAACAAGCCACTTTTTTTTTTTCTCTTTTCAATTACAAAAATATCTTTACAAATATTTGAGACGATTGACTAAGAATAATTCTGCCAAATAATACCAGTTTGGCGCACCTTGGAGGGAGATCTACATATAGCCACAGATGCAAATAAAGGACTCAAGAGAATGTAGCAAAGTAGGATTGAGATGCACCATTTAAAAAAGACAAGAAGCCCAGCCGTTCACTGTGTGACTTTGACCATGAGTGTTGCCTATAACTTAGTATTTGAACTCATGCTGGACCAGACCTAGAAAGCTCAACCTAGTGTCATCGAAGCTGGAGTGCTTTAGAGGCTTGTTGATACAGGACAACAGTAGGATAACATGAACTGTCTGTCACTGGACATATAATAAATTCCAAGGCAAGAGAATATAGAAATATACAAATAGAATGTACAGTATAGTACAGAGATTCCTTAATTCAAACAGGACATGCTGTGGCACTGTAACGGAGCCATACAATTTGCTAAGATGGCAAACAAAGCCGTGGGAGGTATCAAATGACCAAAGCCTGACACTGATATTTGCGGTGGCTAAACATTAGTCTGGCAAACCATTGGTCATTTCCAACTGAGGTGTGCATCCTATTTATTTTCATTCCTATCTGGAGTGTTTTGGAGCAAAAAGGTGTTTCTTACTGATAACCTGACTGCAGAAGGGAGGGAGGGAATGCAGGGTTCCCCCCCCGGCACCACCAACTGCACCGTAAAAGTCCTGGAAAGATATTTGATGTATCAGCTGACCACATCTGCTAGCGCGATCTGGTGGCCGACAGCACAGCCAAAGCACCGGCAAGCAAACCATCGGTTGATGCCTGCAACGCCTGAGCGGGGGGCGTGTCCGGAGAGTGATGACTGGGGAGATTAGGTTAGCACTGGATAGGAGGGCGGCAGCATAACTGGGCGCGGTGCCCCTTGTGCTATATTGAG
Organism: Esox niger; assembly: GCA_016801105.1. Lineage (NCBI taxonomy): Eukaryota > Metazoa > Chordata > Actinopteri > Esociformes > Esocidae > Esox > Esox niger. The sequence goes on from JACXGJ010007705.1 coordinate 3,263, forward strand.
AGAGATCGAACAATGGAGGCGCAACGAGAGAGGTGGCTGATGGGTGACGGAGTTCAGATGTTCTGGACCGTCATGGCGTCTTGGGGCCATTCATAGGAGTCCTGGATGAAGGAGTCATAGTTGGGACTGTAGACATGGGAGAGAACAAACGCCTCCTTGTCCTTGGGCTCCGGATAGAGAGAGGCGATGTTGTGTCTGTATGCATAGTTCACCACCTGAGGAACAGGAAGAGGAAGTACATTCAGTTTGACAGGAAGCTGTGGTCTCGTCCCGGTTGTGCGAATGCAAAGCTGGCGGCGATGAGGGTTCTGTGTCTTACCTTGACAGCGATCTTAAAGGACACCTCTCTGATGCCGCTGAGGGGGGGGTAGAGCCTGCCCTCGGCCAGGTTCTCCTCTGTGACCATGTCAGCAATCGCCTGGGAGGGACACAGGAAATGAGAACTCGCTTCCTCCCGTCCGTCTTCGCAATTCAGACAATCTTGCCGAACGTTACCTCTGCGGTGGTGAGGAAGATGTCGTCGGAGATTTGGCGCACCCCGCAAGCGATGACCCCGAGCGCCACCCCAGGGAAGACGTAGGCGTTGTTCCCCTGGCCGGGGATGAAGGACCGCCCATCGGCCAAGGTCACCTTACTGAAGGGGCTGCCGCTCGCAAAGATGCCCCGCCCCTGTGAGACGGGAAACCACAGGGAAAAGAGAAGGCCAGAGAGTGAAGGAGATTGGAGCAGCCGTTTTACCTCAGGTCATTCTAATTCGATGACCGTTTATTCAGCGAGCGAACATGGTGCGGTCCTCGGTGTGGTGGGCGTGGCCGGCCGTACATCAGTCAGTGTGTAGCACTGCTCCGCTGTGCATTCTGCCTTGCTGGTGGGGTTGCTCAGGGCGAAGATGATGGGCCTCTCGTTGAAGGCCGCCATGTCTTTGATGATCTTCTCGGTGAACGCACCTCCGATGGCCGCGACTCCTGCAGACAGAAGAAATGTTCCTGAGACCCTGTCCCATTTTGGTTCGTGGTCGGATTTTTAAGGGCTATTTCATAAGGTAGTTCATACGGTGATATCCGGAAGCTGAGTTTGCCAAGTTGCCCTCAGAATGGCTTCAGTTCCACAGGTTTGCCGACACACCAGAACGATTACTGACCTATGATAGCGGTGGGTTTAATGGCATGGACCACTTCCTCCAGGGTCTTAATGTGGGGGTGGTCGTGGGCAAACTCCTCCTTCTCACGGTTCAGGTTTCCTCTGCCCTGCGGGTCACACAGCAACGTGACTGACACAGGATCCAGTTCCAGACAACAACATTATGTCTGCTTGTTGCCTATTGGAAACTTTTTATACTTAATGTTCATATGTACTGTCTTCAACCCAACACGGGCATCTGATAATAGCTAATTAATTGATTAAAATGAACATACTACTAAACTGTGGTTGCCTCACCTCTCTAAATGTATCAATTTACTTTAAGTCGCTGTGGATAAGAACGTTGCTAATGAAATTGGCTGGAATAATAACCAGCTCTACGTGGCAGTGAAGACTGTCCTAAATTTAAGGATGCACGGATATCAGAATCGGGCCGTAGTGTCGCCTCCTGACGCATAAGTATTAAATATAGAACTGAGATTAGTAGAGCGGGAAGACTGAGATGTCACCAATGACACATGTAGAGTGCAAGCTCTGCTCTGCTCTGCTTAATTGTCAAGAGGAGGAAAGGAAAGACTAATTTAACACAAGCAATTTGATAAGTTCAAGGAGTATGCTAATGCTAGCAGTAATAAACCACAACAGCTAACTCCCACACCGGAGGTGTGAAATGAATTGGCAGCACCTTGTATCAACAGTAAACGTATGCCATTTAGCAGACTAGTAAATAAAATTATATTGGCAAATAACGATTATAGTTAACATTACAAAATTCTACAGAGCACCTGCCCGTCCAGGTTACAGGTTAGGTTACCGGTTACAAAATGGTTGAATGTTTATAGGAGACAAAACTTCCTACCAAGTGCAACTTTGAGTACTGGGTATCAGTACTCTGTATCGGCAAGTACTTGTAAAAGTACTAAATATAATTTCTAAAGGTTATGTAGCATTGCATCCAACTAACCCCGTCATTGTAATGAAGGTACTGAAGTGCCAACTGTGACAAAAGCTTAGGTGTGATGTCATGATGTCGTTGTGTTACCTTGACGATGAGGCCCCTGGAGTCGACCATCCAGATTTTCTGTGCGGCGTCTGTGGCAGATACGCCCTCTTTTGCCATGGCCATGATCAGTAGATGGGCAATTCCCAGTGCAGCCTGGGTGTAAAAAAATATATAAGGTCAGCCCCATGATGCATCCTGCTGCCAAGCAGCTCAACCAATCAGAGCCACTCATCGAAGAAGATGATCGAGCCACATCATGCGCAGCCTGGTGGGACCTTCCAAAACTGAGGTATTAGAACGTAACAGAATAATTACACATCCAGAGAAAAATGGCAGGTTTTTGCTTCGGGCAGAAGTCCTGGAATGTACTTTCACCATTTGTCTATTGAGTCCCTCTTGTCTACTAACCTCTCCTGCCCCCTGGAACACAAAGGTATGGTCTGCCAGTTTGTTCTTGGTGATCTTCAGAGCAGCCAAGATCCCCGCTACTGCTACAGACGCTGTGCCTGGGAGACAGAGGGGGTTTGGGAGAGACAAGCACATGGGAAATAGGGAGGAATGTAAACACATAGGTTTGGTTTCAACGTTGTGTACAGAATGGGTTTTGAATATCCATCTTTTAGGTACAAAGAAATCAATGTTTTTTGGTGGCCAGGAGAGGACAGCAATGAGCTGCAAAGCCTCTAACCATCGGGCCTCTTAATCGCACTCATGTCCTCACATCTCCTTAAAACCCAAAGCTAAAAGTCTCTCGAGGGGAACGTTAATGAGATCAGACCTCTGGGATGCTGGAGAAGATACAGAACAGGCCCAGAGAGAGAACCTCTGGGTTCAGAACCAGCCCAGAAAGTACCTTGGATGTCATCGTTGAAGGTGCAGTAATGTTTGCGGTATTTGTTGAGGAGGCGGAAGGCATTGGAGTTGGCAAAGTCCTCGAACTGAATCAGACAGTTCATGCCATACTTGTCAGTAACTGCCTGCATGAACTCATCAATGAGGTCATCATACTCCTTTCCTCGGACCCTTCTATGCTTCAGACCAATGTACAGGGGGTCGTCCCGGAGAGCCTGTTTAAATCATAAAAAACAGAAATCACCCCATGTGACGAGGACCTCGAGAAGATCAAAGAAGTTACTCATATCTCCAGGACACCTGAAAACTTATGATCAATCTGTGAATTCCAAATCGACCTCTGACCCTTGCACACCTACAGGAGACTCTAGGGGGAGGAGCTAGGGGACGGTTCTGGAGACCCCACTAAGATCTCAGGGTAATTTAACTACAGTAAATACAATTCGTTTACTATGTAAGCTGCTTTTTCTAGTGTGTCAGGATCAACTGATAAGGAACATGACATGGGCCTACAGAGATCCAGCAGGCCTGCATGTTTCCTGATAAAGTGTCCCAGTGAAGGCACCTGGTTGTCAGTGCCAACGTCCAGCAGCACTGGCAGACACTGCTGGGGTGGAACTCCCCCACATGCTGTGTAGAGGGCCAGCTTGCCCACGGGAATACCCATGCCGTAGCTGCCCAGGTCGCCCAGACCCAGGATCCGTTCACCGTCAGTCACCACGATGGCCTGGGGAAAACACACACACGGTCCAGGTTACATGTGGAAACGTTTAGTCTCCTCCTGCACATTCTACAGTACATATGTTAAGCGTGTTGTGTGTGTGTGTGTAACCTTGATGTTCTCCTCAGGCCAGGAGTTGAGCATGGTGGCAATGTGGCCTCTATCATGGATGGTGATGAAGAGACCACTGTGGTGGACAGGAAATACACTTCAGGACTACTGAGCAACAGTATACACTGTGTGTGTGTGTGTGTGTGTGTGTGTGTGTGTGTGTGTGTGGTTCTCAGTCACACCCACCGTGGTCTCCTGAACGCCAGTCCGTACTGTTGGCAGGCCAGACCTACGGTGGGAGTGTAGACGATGGGCATGAACTCCTCTACATCAGACGTCAGCAAACGGTAAAACAATTTCTCATTCCTGTCCTGCAGAGTCATCAGCAAGATGTACCTGAGACCGGGGGGAGACATGGTGAGAAAGAGACAGACATGGTGAGAAAGAGACAGACATGGGGTCAACCTCAGGCAGACATGGTGAGAAAGAGAGACAGACATGGGGTCAACCTCAGGCAGACATGGTGAGAAAGAGAGACAGACATGGTGAGAAAGAGACACAGACATGGTGAGAAAGAGACACAGACATTGGGTCAACTTCAGGCAGACATGGCGAGAAAGAGAGACCGACATGGGGTCAAGCTCAGGTAGACATGGTGAGAGAGAGAGGACATGGTAACACAGATCACTGTAGTCCTGTTGATAAGGGAGGAGGGAAGACAATTTCTTTGGTATTTTTTCCAATAATCTTCCACAAATGTCTAAAAAACGTTTTTGCTCTGTCATTTTGGGTATTGTGTGTGTGATTTTCTGATTTTTTAAAATCAATTACGTCTTGAATCTATGACAAATAATTTGTTTAGTGAAAGTGAAGAGGTCTGAATGGACACTGGATTCCTCGGGATGTTTCATCCAATGCAACTTAGTCAATTCATCTTTAGCCAACAAGGTAAGACCCCAGCATATCAGTCATAACCAGTACATTTTAATCAAGACACGCTCTGCACTGCGTCTGTGTGCGCTCTGCGCTGCGTGGGGGTGCGCTCTGCGTTGCGTGGGGGTGGGCTCTGCGTTGCGTGGGGGTGGGATCTGCGCTGCGTGGGGGTATGTACTTGTCAAGGGGGTTGCGTCCCTCGTAGCTCCTCATGACGCGGAGCACCTGGACGTCCTGGGAGAGGAAGACGGGGGGCAGGAGACCATGGATGCCCAACTGCAGGCGCTCCTGTAGGGTGAAGGCCATGCCCTGTTGGGGACAGAGGAGCACAACAGCAGGATCAACAGGGGTACAAATCCAAAACACATTTTGTTTCCCCAGGTCAAACTAGTGGTAGTAAATGCCAGCATTTCAGGAAAGTAGTAAACGGAGGAGAGGTTTTTGGTCAGAGAGAAGTTCTTCTGACTGGAACCCACACGGTAATAAGTACAGGGTGGTTGGACCACACCAGGTCCAAACAAAGAGGTTTTAGTGCTTTAGCCTTAATGATTTTGATCAGAACTGGGGCATGTTTACGTGAAGACAGAAGCCATTGATCACTAGGCTGACTGGGTCTTCGTGGTCTGGTTCTGGTTACTACCGATCTGTAATGAAAGCATTCTGCCAGTCTCCCCACACAATCTATTTATTCTACCCAATGGGAAAGGAGACTGGATTTCCACCCCTGGAAATAATCTCCCCTCCTTCCTCACACACTCATTTGAACTCTTCATTCCTGAATGGAAACGCCTGCTGACAGAGAGGACTTCATTTACCATAAATCCCTTTTAAAAGCATTTTCAGGAATGTGATAATAAAAACACTACCAATCACTGTGTTGTAATATTTGTGTTGTGTGAAACACAGAATGGCGGTTTGGTTTCCATTCATAATAAAACACCTATTAATGTCAATGACAAAAACACTGACCTAAATATACATAACTGAGCCTAATCAACTTAATCATTTGAGGAATTCTATGGTTACAGATGTGGGATTTGGACTGAACTTTAGAGAGCCGATCTATGCTATGCTCACCGTCTGATGGTGCAATTATTCTGAAGGTTAACCACAAAGATGCAGCGAAGATAAAGTTCTGATTAAAACAAAACTAGGCCTATGCCTCCCCCACACAAAAAAAAAGTTTAATACACAACTCAAAAATGTAGATCACTGCACCGTTTTCTTTCCTGTCCAAAAAAGTTGAAAAGGAAAGTTTGGAGTGAAGAACAAGAGCGTTCAATTTGCAGTGGTCTCTTCATTTGAACCCTTCTGTTCCGCACTCAAAGCCTTCCTTTTCAACTTTATTGGAAAGGAAAGTAGAACATGCAGTGGTCAAAATCTTTTCCAGGGCTGTATATAGGTGCGTTGCGAGAATTTCCTCACAAAAATTGCTGACTAGCATTTTTAACAATGGACACTTCCTCCTTAGTTTGGTCCTCCCACCATCAACTCAATGACCTCGAACATCCTGAAGAACTGTCCCATGACTCATTAAATAAAAGATATCTTCAGGCATTTATGTTTTTATTAATAGAGGAGATAAAGTGGTAAGATAGATGGGCAGGTGTGCGGAAAGTGTGCTGGAATCCAACCCGTGCTGCAGAATTGTGTGTGTGCAATGGAGGCAAGGAAATGTATATAGCTCAGTTCATACATAGAAGCAATTCAATGTGCTTTACAATAATATATATTTTTTTAATATATATAAATACACTAGCATAAACACAAATACTCAAACAAAAACATCAAAACAGTGTAATTATAAAACAGAGAATAAGAAAATTGAAATTGAACAAAAACTGGAGAAAAATATAGGAATCTATAAAAGCTGTAAGGTTAAACAGTGTGGTTAAGTTGAAGTGCTCAGTCATAGGCATGTGAGAAGAGAAGTGTTTTTAACCTGGATTAAAACATTGATGGGATTGGGCAGTGGCATGGACAGATATTGTTCTTTGGCTGGGCCCAAAAACTAAATTCAGCAAAACAACAGACATCTTTAGTTCAAACGTGACCAAAAACCAATAAATTCCATTGACAAAAAAATACTGTTTTTAATGCCATAGGGAGGGCAGCGGAGCAACAGCTTACAATATCACCACTGACAACACACAGCCTTTCCGAGTACGACCACGACCAACGACATATAAAGACTAATATTCAACATGTACATATTATAGGCCACATAGAAAGTAGGAATCAAGACAGAATGAGATTACAGGAATCAAAACAATGCATTATATTGGGCAGAAATGATACTGTACAGATGATTGACGAATCCGTCCGACAGCCTAAACACATTTAATTAATATATCAGATCTGATGTAACCAATTAGACTAGATGTTCCTCCTGTCATTTTCACCATGTCTGATTTGTTAGAGAAACAATACAAACAACCAATCGCATTTATATAATATTTTGTAAAAATGAAAGTGTTAAGCCAACCCGATTGGGTGGGCCAGTATTCAATCTGTCAGGACACAGGCCCAGCCTGGCCCAAAAGTGGCTTCGCCTCTGGGTTTGGGGCATGTCTAAGATCTTCTGGTAGTTTATTCGAGTTGTGTGCAGCATAATTGCTAAACGCAGCTTGACCATGTTTAGTCAGGACTCTGGGCTCTACTAGCTGACCTGAGTTCATGGATCTAAGAGCCCTGCTCAGTTTATATTCTTTAAACATGTCAGAAATGTATTCAGGGCCTAAACCATTCAGTGATTTCTAGAATCCCGACTTTAATCTATTATTTTACTGACTGGTAAGTGCAACGATTTAGGAACCATAGTGATGTGTTCAGTTCACTTGGTCCTGGTTAATATTTTAGCAGCAGCATTCTGAATGAGCTGCAGCTGTTTTAGTCTTTTTGGGGAGTCCAGTTGAGGCCATTACAGTAGTCCACCCTACTAAAAATAAGCATGGATCTTGGTCTTTTTGGGACACCAAGCCCTTTGATTCTGGCTATATTTTCTTAAAATGATAGAACGCTGTTTTGGTGACCACTTTGATATGCTCTATACTGTGAGTCTATTGAACTGTTGTCATACAGTTTGACAGCCATATATATTTGAGTATCTATATATTTGAGTATAGTCTGCATAGCTATGGTAGTTAATGTTGTTCTGTAGAATTTGGCCCAGAGTTAACATTTAAGAGTAGTGGTACGAGAACTGATCCCTGGGGAACTCCGCATGTCATAGCCAGCCGATCAGATTCATGATTACCAATGTTCCAGATAAGATCTGAACCAATTTTCCAGCTGATCTAGAAGTGTTCTGTGATCTACAGTGTCAAATGCTGCACTGAGATCTAACAGAACCAGAACTGTTATTTTATAAGAATAGGTTTTCAGCCGTAAATGTTGCCATCTAGCCCTGCTTACCTCAATGTTAAAGCTACCAAGGCTTTGTTTATATAGGTCATAGTGGTTTAGAAGTTTAGTTTTTCTCCACTTACGTTACGCTTTCCTACATTCTCTTTTCAGGACTCTTACCATCATGGTGGTTCTCCGTGGGGTTTTCGGTTTGCTCATCGTTTTCTTTACCTTTATCGTTGCCGTTGCCGTTGCAGCATGACACATTACATTCAATATTTTGGCATTAATATTATCAAGGAGTACATCAACTGACCCAGCACTTATTGTTGGAGAGATGCCATGGATTCCATAACGGAGCATTGGTACTCTCATTAATGTACCTTTTTTAACAGAAACAGAGCAGACACTTGGATCGCTTGACCGTGTGCCCCATTTCGCAAATAAGGATATGTGTAAAAGCACTCTCCAAACACGGTTCCTTTATAACTACTCCCATGTTGCTTTTCATTCCAAATAATAAAATAACCTCATAATTGGCTGGTTATGAATCCAAGTGTTGGAGAGAAAACCTACACTCTGGTTTTCCAGGAACATGATTGTAGAGCCCGGCTACAAACCTAAGGCCTGATTGAACTCACCCAAACGCAACATGATCACTGTCATTTCACCACTGCTGCCACTTTACCACAACTGCCCACACCTGACAACCACACACACACACACGTACGTACAGCTAACCTCATGGGGACCAGAAAATAGAAATTGCATGCTCCTTGTCCTAATCCTAACCCCAACCCGTACTCAGCAAAAGGTCCCCATGAGTCAAATTTCTTCTGGTTTTACTATACTCATTGGGACATTTGGTCCTCATAAGTATAGGTAGACCTAAAACCACACACACACACACACACACACACACACACACACACACACACACACACACACACACAGCGTGATTTGGTTGGCAGCTAGATCGGCTAAACAGTAACCCAAAGGATGCCATTTTGAATTCCGAGCCATCAAAGGGAAACATGCTGTTGTTCTATCCAGAAACAAGGACGTGAACCTTAATCGCTCCAGGGGGACCATGCCTTACAAATAGGGAGGGGTTGGTAAAATGCAGAAGGCAGATCTGTGTTGAACCTTGCATGTAAAATAACAACTATTGTCCCTGGTCACATTCCCTAAAAGGTCTAATCAATGGGAACTTTGATTAATCTGATACTTGGCCTCCATAAAACAGTAAAACGCCCTCGCACAAACATAGCCCTCAGACTTTTTTCCTATCAGCCTCCCTCAATGGACTTGTGTGTTTATTGCCCAGTGGACTTTTGATATTAAATTAGCCGACATTTTGCTTTGGAGAACATCGACACCAACAACTGAAGTCCACCCAGCCGCTTGCATACAGCAACGCAGTCACCAGTGGAGGACAGGTTGAGTATTGGTTGTGTCGTCTCTCTAGGTGTCTGTTTATAGCGCAGTTCCTTAGTGGTTCAAGCGGTGAAAAGAAGAAACTCCCTGTATTTGCTCGCATTTACTCTTAGCGTGGGTTGCTCCCTAAATCGGGGCTTTGTGTGACTCACCCCGAAGACATCAAGTAAAACCACTCTGTTTACAATCCAGTGTGATTTGTTGCCAAGCCAATGTATTCCAGACGGCCAGTATGTGCTGAATACATTTCTTTTGAACATACGTCACCAGAATGTGAGTCACCACTACTTTGCTCTGTCCATTTTATCTCCAGTTTCTGGACAAATGGGACACACAACTAGAGAGCATGTTAAAATATAATCATATTTGGCATTTTGGCTGTTGGAGACCATCGCATGTTTTCTCTGGCAGTTTGTTTCAGACTGATTACCCAGGGAGTAACCAAGTCAACGGTCTAATGTTTAGGACCCCCTCCTCTCTTCACCTTCGGGACATTTAACTCCTGCCCTTTTCTATAAGTCAGGATCCTTTGTTTTTCTGTTCTACCTGATAATGGACTGTACCCAGCAGGTGTTTCAGCTCTAACAGAGGCCTTGGCTAGAAGGCAACAATTGAAGAAAAGCTTCCCCCCAAACAATGGGCGCGGGTTTATGTATTCTAGTGTAAGAAGAGACACCTGGCAATGTGTCCCAGGACTTACCACAGGCTGAGCTTTAATGAGTGAGAGGAACCCATGGCTGCTGGAAGGGCCCAGAACACGTTCCTCGTGACTGAAAACATTACAGCCAGCAGAATAAAGTTATATAATCATGTTTCGCTAGATACTATTGAGTAGAAGTTGAAGTTATATACATATATTTGTTTTTACCAAACGGGGGATGGGTAATATAATCATTGTTGCCAGATGCTGAGGTTTTCTGCAAAATAAGATGTTTATAATGACAGCGTGCAGGCAAAAATGGGTTTGGGCGTGTCGATTTCCAGACAGAGTTTAACAGAAATTGCGTTTGTGTGGTTTTTATGTGGAGTCCGCAGGTTGATTGTCCAGTATATTGTAAGTAAATTACAGCTACCCTGGGTAGAACGTTGGATCTTGTCGGCTCGTATACTAAGGATCTGAACTGTGGAAAATAGCTTAAATAACGAAACAGAAACGATGTGTCTCTCCGCCGCTTAAGTTCGCACCCATGGGAGAGAAAGCTAAGCTCCGCCCCTGGGGCTTACCTTGTTCAGGTGGGGGTTTCTAGTGATGTCATAGCCGCGCTTCTTGGTGCTGACACTGCCCTTGCCGCCCGAGCCCGAATGAAACACTCGGACAGTTTGTAGGACGGTCGCACGGGTCATGGTGCCAGGGTGACCCTGTCCGCAAGCCAGAACCCTCATGGCGCCCGCTGTCGTACGTCTGCATAGCGATAAAACACTCCTGCCTGGAAGAGCGTTCATGTTCCCTGCGAAGAGAGGCGGTGTGAGTGACACCGTTATGTGGAAAATAATCTTGGTTTTAAAAAGACAGACGACCTAGAATACCATGCACGCAAACATTCAGAAAATCCAAGTGCATCCTACAGTTTGCGTAGCGTAAATATTCTTTAAGGCCCTGCAATTTACCAAAATACACCAACTTAATGCTAGGTGTTGATGCGAAGTATTTCCTTCTACCCTCTTAGAAGGTAAACAACAGGTGCGTTTGATTATAGTGGTGGTGGCAGTGTAAATTCGATCGGTGTTTATCAGCGTCTCTCCTAACGTACAAGTTCATTTAGCATTTGGTTGTGCAAGTGGGCTACGATGAGCAGTACGCCGGGACTCTAAATATAGGCAGTAGCAAACATGAGTAATTGAAAAACAAACTGCGTACCTGAAAATGCGTTAACGCTATCCTTTTATGTTTAGCTTCTAAAAGTGTAAATCTTAATGGGCTTTCAGGGCCTGGTCAGAAGACGCCGGTTTCTCCGTCGCTAATGTTTTCATCAATTGATGTCGAAGAAACCCGTCTGAACGCTGATACCAGCTTCTTTAACATTCACGATTTCACTTCCCAATGAATCGTTAGAACCGCCTGCTTCGTCTGGACAGTCCAATCAGATAAAGCGAAATGTAGTTCATCGCATTTCACGACCAAACAAAAATATTTGGACACACCCTTACCCCCCCCCTCGTTACGCTCCTCCCCTCTACTCGAGTTTCTGTATGCTGTATGTATTTTCCGATGTTCTAGCCCTCGTAGAATCAAAACAATGAACACTGAAAAATGTTTGATTTCTGGGGCTTGTATGGGAGTCTTTCGCCATGACCGCGGAATTCAATACACCCTACTGCAAGGGTCTGTGTGAACACAAATATCTTGATTCTCAATCTTATTCGAGTCCATAATGCTCATTGCTTTTTTTGAAAAGAAAAAACGTTGAGAACAAAGTTATTTTGTGTGTTTGTGTGTGTGGGGGAACACAAAAATACCTATTCCAAGCCATATATTGTCCCGTTTCCTCATTTTATTCTGTCCAGTATACAGAACTGGGTTACCAGCAAATGTTATTGGTTAAGAACATTCAATTGCAGACGTTTCAAGGAGCGTGCCACTGTTAGGATTGTTGGATTCGTATCAGCAGACTTTTTGGGTAAAAATGCAAGATCACTGAGGGACGATGTTACTCGAACAGCAGTAGTATTTAATACACTTTCTTCAAGTTTGTCTCCATCTGCTGGTGACACTAGTAGCATTTGAATTTTAAGCATTTTACGTGTATAAAATAAACTACGAAGCGATGAGGAAATGTTTATATAAAATCGATTCAGAAACCCACATTAGTCCCCTAAATCTTTTAATTTAAAAATGGATTTTTATAGTATTTACAGTACAAAACGTTTTTATAAAAATTGCTACAAAACCAGTAGATATTGTACATAGGCAGAACTAAACTAATCACACACATCTCCTGTAGACTAAAGTCAGGCTTTATATGGAAAACAAAAACGTTATACAAATTATTAAATTACTCATTAAAATACACAGAGTAAAGTAATTGGTTAACAAAAAGGTCCTTAGTGTAAATTTGAACAAATTTAAAGACAGTTATAATTAACTGAGAAATTGTATGCACTCATCATTACTGTACACAAAAATGCAACATACCTCGTAAATAAGAGTCACACACTAAAGAACTTCCAAGGCAAGGTTATCACAAAGTTAGAAAAAAAACATTTAAAAAAACACTGGACAAAATGTTCAACAAATAATTTGATTCCTTCAACTAATTTACATGGATTTTTATTTTTTATCTAAAAAGTTGCTTTACCTTCCATTCCACACCATTTCCACCATGTCAAGGTCATTTTGTTTTTCTTTGACAATAGCAAGGATTGGTGTCACCTTAGGACTTGCCCTCAGGCTAGCTAAACAGTCTCATGTAATCTGAAATGTGCACGGATTCCAACAGACAAAATACAGGGAGTGGACAAAATAACAGAAACACCACATGGGAAAGGACTGTAACGTTAGTAACAAAACCACAATCACTAACCTGCAGAGGTCACATCAAGTTCATTGCCATTTAGCATGACACAGACAGATGACAAAATAAAAGAATAACAGAATAAATGAGGGGAGAAACATACATGCAGAAGCCTTCCCACAGGTAAGCTATATGATATATTTAAGCAATTAACATCCCATCATGCACTGTGGCATGTATAAAATGCAGAGCAGGCCCAGGTGACCTAAATTATGGATCAAGATGGCAAGAGGGAACGATCTAAATGAAAGGATTCTGATCTATAAGAGTCCATTATTGCAGCACAGTTAAAGACTGCTCAACTAGATAGTGTTGCAACAGAAACAGTGACTGAAGTAACACCTGCATTTAGATCTATGGGGCAGTCAAATGTATTTGATCAGAATGTCAACAAGAACAGTCCATTGAGAACTACACAGAGAGGGATATTATAGTAGAACTACACAGAGAGGGATATTATAGTAGAACTACACAGAGAGGGATATTATAGTAGAACTACACAGAGATGGATATTATAGTAAAACTACACAGAGAGGGATATTATAGCGGGGTTGTAGTGCATAAAACCATGATTACAAACGTTTTTCAGTTAATTTGTCACCCGTCTATACGTGTCAAATATAAGAAGTCTGTCAATTGGCACTTTTTGAGATTTATAGCACCATGAGGCCAAGTAGTCCAAATAGTTCCAAATAGTTCCAAATAGTCCCAAATAGTCCCAAATAGTCCCAAATAGTTCCAAATAGTCCCAAATAGTTCCAAATAGTCCCAAAGAGGCCAAATAGTCAGTGCAGAAATTCCAGGTTCATCAGTCACAAAAAACAGACAGCAAATGCCAAACATGGACAGAGGTCACATGTCAAAACTGACTGAGAGGGACTGATGGACACTTACCAGGATAGTTCCTGAATGCCCCAAATGCACATACTTGATAATTACCACAGAACTGAATCAACTAGAGGTACCTAGAATTTAATGCCAGGGCTGCCAATCGGAAACTGCTTGTATCCAGTACACAGAATCTGGACAGTGTCCAGAGTGGTTTTATGAACCCTAGGATGACAGAGAGCCATGGCCTCCCCAATCCTCAGATCTGAACATCATTTCATGGGAAGTTCTGGAGTGCAGAGTAGATTTCCACCTCCTTCATCCCTCAGAGAACTGGAGGCTTTTCTTCTTGATGAATGGAGCAGCATCCCACTACACACAGTCCAGGACTTGAATGACTGCATTCCAAGAAGGATTGGAGCTGTTCTGAAAGACCTTCTTAGGTCATTGGTATTCATATATTGTTAGGTGTTGCCATTATTTTCTCCACCCCTTCACATATCTTGTGGTTATAGTATTGTAGCCAGCCCCCACCCTCCTGTATCACTCCGTCTCAAGCAAACGCCCTAAATAAATCATTAAGTACACCTGACGTTCTTTACATGTATGAAAGGCAGTGCAGCCAGTGAAATGCAGTGCATCCAGTAAAATGCAGTGCATCCTGTAAGTCGTTTGGATTGATTAAATTGTTCTCTTACTGTTCAGTATTTAGTGTCTTCTGAAGGCAGACAGACAGTTTGTAGAGATACCAAGTATTAGAGGAGACTGAGCGGAAGAAGCCAAGCGGGAAGACAGGTTTCAGATCACAACACTGGCACCACTTCGAGAGCTCTTATCCTGAAAGAAACAGGGATGTGGAAAGAGAAAGAGGAGACGGTGAACACATCCTTTCAGTAGTGTGTTCATTAGTTTGGTAAAAAGTGCATGTGAATGTGTGTGGACGGATGTGCGCGTTTGAGTGTGTGTGTGTAGACGGACGTGCCTCTGAGCGTGCGCATGGATGTGTGTGTGTTTAATGTACAGCACGTCAACATTTATAAAGCCGTCACGCTCCTTACAGAGAAGTGGTCGTTGTTCCTTCTGCTCCCGGGCTGGATCTGAACGGAGGAGTAGCTGGGGGGGTTCTCAGACCACAGCTTCCCTTTGCCCCTCCCTCCCCGACGGTCTTCCTCCGCCGAGCTCAAGGATCCACGTCGACGGGGCGGAGGGGAGTAGCTCCGGTCTCGTCTGGCGGGGGCCAACCGCTGCATCTTCTCCGTCAGGACGTCACGGCTACGGGACCTCCTCTCGTCCGAGCCTCGCCCCCGCCTCCTCGACCCCCCTCTTCTGTCGTCCCAGTCCGACTCGTCGCTATAACTACGCAGGATGCCGCGCAGCGGAGGAGAGTGGTCGCGCCGAGCGCCGCCACCCCCACTGGTGCGGTTGGAGCTGCCGCTGGATTGGCTGGAAAATCTGTGGGGGGCCCTTGCCACTCCTCCGCCGCCAGCCCCCCTGCGAGAGGAGAAACTGGGGGCCCGCTGGACGATGGGGGGCAAGGTGATCACCCGTCTCTCCACCCCCTTCACCCCCATCTCATCCAGTGCAGACAGCATGCTGGGGGGGCCGACCGTGAAGGGGACCCCCTGGGGCCCAGCCTGGGCCTGCGGCTGGTACAGCTGGTACTGGTAATGGGAAGGGGGGGGCCCCCTCTGACCGTTCATGTCCACCGCCCTCACCTGGCTCTCCAAGAAATCCAGCATTTGGCTGGTACCCTGAGCGCTGCCTCCACGCAGACTGCCGTTCACCGGGGGTTGGGGGATTTGGTGTTGGGGGACATGGGGAGGGAACTGCATTTGGTGTTGGGGGACATGGGGAGGGTACTGGAGAGGCAGGGGCGAGGGGCCCATCGGGGTCATGGCAAAGTTGGGCTTGGTAGGGTACCCGTCAGAAAAAGAACCTAGGAATGTAACAGAACACATAGCATCACCCCAACAACACTGACCAGAGTACAGAGGTTTGAAGGCATCCAGGGCTAAGCGTTTGATTCAGAATTACAGGGAACAGCGGGGCCCCCAGGGAACAGCGGGCCCCCAGGGAACAGCGGGGCCCCAGGGAACAGCGGGGCCCCAGGGAACAGCGGGCCCCCAGGGAACAGCGGGGCCCCAGGGAACAGCGGGGCCCCAGGGAACAGCGTTAGCTCCACAGTGAGACTCACCAGCGTACACATCTGGGTGTCCCTGGGAGGAGTGCAGGCTGATGGGGGCGTAGATGGGCTGGCCATGCATCCAGGGGGCCATGGCTTTCTGGGCCTCACGTAGCATCCTGTGCTGCATCACCGCTGGGGGAGAGAAGAAGGGTGTGTTACCTTCCAGCAGGTCTGACAGTGGTGTGTGTGTGTGTGTGTGTGTGTGTGTGTGTGTGTGTGTGTGTGTGTGTGTGTGTAACCTTTCTCGGGGCAGCAGCAGGTTTTGGGGCAGCAGGGGCATCGGATGTAGCAGCAACACTTCTGCGGGCAACACTGGCAGCAGCAGACAGACAACAGCACGATGAGCAGCAGCGCCCCCATGATCATCAACAGCACCGTCAGCCAGTCTGGATCAAGGTCGGAGGTCAAGGGTCAGGCAGGGCTCACACATTCCAACAGGGTATGCACTAAATTTGTCTTTGACAGCTACACTGACGTCACCTCAGTCATAATGTGCATTAGAAGAAAACCAATCCCCTACCGCTCTTGGGTTGGTAGGAAGCGTTTGGCAGATTTCTACTGGACCGCAAAGGAATTTCCATGAGTTGATAGTTGTTATGTAAGTTTGAAACACGATCCACTTTTACAGGATATATGATATGGGATATAGATATATACTGTACGGGATATATGATATGGGATATCTATACACTGTACAGGATAGATTATATGGGATTTATATATACTGTACGAGATATCCTGCTGCAACTTTGTTTTGGATGATGATGACAATATTATTATTGACTCCTATTGAAAGTATTGATTCATAAAAATACAAACAATAATATTATTGTTCTTCTTCATCATCATCATCATCATCATCATCATCATCATCATCATAGAAGTTGTAGAAGCAACAGCGCTAGCTAGCACTAGTCAGCGGAACATGCCAACATGATCTATCCCACAGCACATTCTAACTAGTAGGTTGGATTGAAACCCCCGCTGTTCCGGACCCGCCTAGGAGTTCACTTACTGTAAACTGAGTTACTGTAAACTACACTTACTGTAAACTATGAGTTTGACCACCATCTCCGATGTCCCGGTCGTGTCTCCTGGTGCATTGATGGTGCAGAAATACACTCCGTTATCCCACCACATGACCTCGTAAATAACCAGGTCGGCCTCTGGGAACACCAGAACGCGCACGCACGCACAAAATGTATTCAAATATCTTTGTGTTTAGGTGATAAGACTTGGCATGTTTCTCACAGTTTACGAAGGTCTGCGGTGGTATCACACTCACTGTTTTGGACGGTTATCTTGCGGTTCTGATACTCTGCTCCTAGCATGGCCTCGTTCGTGCCCTTCTTCTGGACGACCGTGCGAATGATTCGCTGGCGATCAGGACAGTCATTGGCTGGGTCCTGGCCCAGCTGTAGAGCAGCCTGATAGGCTGCAGAGGGGAGAGATAGGGACCGTTATTATGACATCACAGCATCACTGGTGTCCCAGTCGTTGTGACAAACCAACCCATTATGATGTCATATCACCACTGTGACATCACTTAACCCACAGACACTGACAACAACAAACTGCACTGTTCTAAGAGGTATCAGGTCACAACACCAAGAGCACGGTTACCTCACAAGCACTGCAGTTCTATTTATGACATCACAATGCCATTTGTGACAGCATTACTCAGAATAGGGAAAAAATAAATCTCTTAACCTCTGAGATTATAATGGAACTAAGAATAAAACAAATAAAAATATTATCTTTTCTTAAATGTAACATATATGGTATGGACCTTGACTTCCCCAACTAGACTTCTCATATCAAAATGGGGTTGCAATAGGATATTATTGAAGTATTTTTTTTCAAGATCGTTTTATTAATAAATCACCAACGTGTTTGAGTAAAAAGTGAATATACAAATCCAAAACATAAAAACTAACATCTAGTGTAGGTTCTGGAAAAAATATTCAGTATAGAGCAACTGAGGCGATATATAACCAAATATTTATCGTATGTACGCCAGTCATTCCGAAATAGGAATGAGGCCATTTGGTCGACTTGTCAATTAGCTGTTGGTTGGCCCATACTGGACAACGGCAAAAATATTTCACTTTCATCGCGCTATAAACACCTGTCCAAATCATGCCAGACTAATCCACACATTGGAACAAATGCATGTTGCATTCTGAATCACACTGTCCTTTTGGACTAGGCTACACTAAAGGGTCCACCTGTCCTGTAACATCTCACCAGTGGAGTAGTAATCGAGGACCGGGTCCTTGCAGAACGATTTGTAGCGCCAGCTGACAAGGACATCTTGTGCATTAGCCGAGGTAGAGTAGTCACAACGTAAGGTTACCGAGGCGAAGAGAGTTGTACTTCTCTCCGTCTGGGGTACAACCACTTGGATGGATACCACGCCTGAAGGAGGACAAAAAATTCTTAGCTGTGGAATTTTCATAAATAAGAGTACAATACTGTTGTCGTAAAATAATGTACAGAAATGTTTCATGTTTAAAAAATAAGGTAAATTAGTAGATCTTTTAAAACCCCATTTGCTTTGCAACATGTAAACATTTTACAGTCACGTGACGCAACTTGGCCTTCTCATGTTTACACCTGTAGATTATTAACGGCTCCCAACTGAAAAATGTATAAAAAAATCGATATTCAAATGAACTATTATTAAGTACAATATGTTTAGAGCAGAGTCTAAATGAGTGGAAACGTGTTTTTAGATTAAACCATACCTGTTCGCAGGAAAACATTAAGCAGAAGCGCAAGCAAGATCTTATTTCCCATTTTCTTCAACATTCCAACGTAGAAGCTTTTTAAGACGATTTACCTTTAATAAGTCAACCCAGAAATGAACAAATAACTTTTAAAGCAATTCGACATTTGTATAAGCAGGCATTCATATCTCAATTTCCTCATTCCATGTAAATATAGGTCCTCGCATTTGTAATGAGCGTACAGGTGTCAAGACAACTTTCCTAGGCAGAGTGCTTCGTCGAATCGTCCCCATCCCCCAGCTTCAGGTGACATCATTGACCCCGCCTCGAGCCGTAGTCGCAGGCAGGTGCACAATGAAGATGGAAGGCGCGTGCACGTGGAATCGTATTTTACATGTAGTTGGGGCAACTGTATCTTAATCTTAACAAGTAGCAAACTCTAGTCATTTCTTTATGGTATAACGCTTGTGATAATCTTAATATGAACTCAGGATGAACCTCTTAAAATTATACCGTGTACATAACATCGCAACTTCCACAAGATGGCGACCAACGTATACATCATGGACTTATGAATGTGTGTGTGTGTGTGTGTGTGTGTGTGTGTGTGTGTATGGATATTAATGCAACTGTTGATCCACTACAATACTGCTTGTATTGAAGCCTACCTGGTTCTGAGGCACACAGACAGTCGCACTGGGGCCCGTAGAGAGCGCGGACGGAGAACGGGCGGTCCATGTTACCTCAGAAATAAGACTGTATTCAATAAAGAATAAAGGTGCCATATGCTATAGATGCCCTTGAAAAAAAACCCGTCTCCATCATGATTTTCATTTTGTTGGATTGAATAGTCACCAGCAATCTATAACAAAATGATGTGCTTATTCTACTGTAAAAACGAAACTATAAAAAACTATTCAAGTAAATTAGTGATTTCTAATTTTACTTTTTTTAATATGCAGATTTGCAATGAGATACTTTCAATCTAGTAACTACAGACACCACGCTACATTGTGGGAACGTTGTTGTGAGGTTGTTTCTTTGGTTGTGACTGATTGGAGCAAGGCAGTGTCTGCTTGTGAATCAGCATTCTGTCATACTGCATAATAGTTGTCCAGATGGTTTCAGTCAACATGTATTCATGTTACCCTTTGACCTCTCGACATACAATAGCCAAAGTAACTCATTCATCCGTAAAATCCAACACATTGTTGGTCAAATGTATATACACCTAATGGTGTGTGTGTGTGTGTGTGTGTGTGTGTGTGTGTGTACACCTTATGACATGACCTGGTCCCTGTTTGAGGAAATACATTCTACCTGTTAGAAAAACAGCTTAATGAGTAGCAGGTCACAAAAAGGATGTGTCAAAATTATGGAGACCAATTAAAATAGAAGGTACAGGTGCAATGTCTCACATACAAGTACAATGTCTCACATACAAGTACAATGTCTCACATACAGGTGCAATGCCTCACATACAAGTACAATGTCTCACATACAAGTACAATGTCTCACATACAGGTGCAATGACTCACATACAAATACAATGTCTTACATACAAGTACAATGTCTCACATACAAGTACAATGTCTCACATCCAAGTACAATGTCTCACATACAAGTACAATGTCTCACATACAAGTACAATGTCTCACATACAAGTACAATGTCTCACATACAAATACAATATGTCACAAACAGGTGCAATGTCTCACATCCAAGTACAATGTCTCATGTTTCACCTTTTGAGAGCTATGTAGAAAGGCTTCACTGCAGTACTAGTCAACCCACGAGACAACCACAACTTAATTTACACCATTAGATGCTTCAGCGTATTGTTAAGAGGTTGAGGATTGACAGGCAAGCTATTCAACTCGGCAGTGCGATTTACAATGTGATGGGCCCCAAGCTATGTTCCTGTCTGTCTTTTACTGCCTCTGGTTTGTGCGTTTGTTGTCACCCTCAGCAGTGTGAAATTTCCATGTCAACAGTCCTTGGTAGCAGTTATAGTAGTAAGACACACTGGATCTTCCTGGATTTCCATGTGAATCGGTGAATCTCCAGGCAGAGAAAAAAGGCCCATGCCCAGGACAGACCCTCCTGCTCTCAGTGGAGGGTAGGTTGTTGATGGGAAGATTGTTGTTTGGTTGTATTCACACTGCTACAGTCATTTTCTGAAGTTTAGCCACGTCTCAGTGCTGAAGTACGGTGATGTTGAACAAGCAAAGGAGTGCTTTTGTGTTAATATTTTTTCCCCCGGCTCTCTCTAACCAATCAGCAAGCTTCATTCAGTCAAAACAAAACACACTAGCTTGAGCCCCAGAAACAACTCTTCTGGACCCATTGTAAAGAACTTTGAGACCTTATGAGAAGTGCTTTGTAAATTCCATGCACTCCATCTGTATGCCGAAGAGGGGTTTCAGCACCTTTGAAGGCCAGAAGAGAAACATTCCTTCCTGGTATTGTGATTTCAGCCCTGGAAAGGAAGCATCTTGTGCTGTCCTTGTGGAATCCTGCTTTCATCAATTGATAGTAATTTTGTCCCACTCCCTCTTTCTCCAAAAACATCAGCAAGCTTCTATCTATTTGGCATGCACCCCGTCACGGGACACACATTTTAGCCACTGACATTTTACTTGATGACTTACAGAATGATAGAAAACACATTATGCACATTTTGTAACAAATTTGTAAAATGAATTTAACGAGTGAAGGGTTTTCACAGTTATGAATGTCTGTAGTGTTATGAAGGCCCTGTAGCGGCCTGCGTGCGCACATGCGTGTGTGCGTGCGTGTGAATGAAGTTGCAGGCAAACAAACTGTGAACGTGTTGAATGGTAATCATAGATAGGCGATAAGAAACACACACTACTTGCAGTGTACAAACAGAACAATGTTTTAATAATTACACTGCCTGGGGCACTCTGAGATAGGCAACAAGTGTTTACATAAAAATCATCATCGTCAAACAACTAAAATATAAACATCTGCTCCGGCTGGATGGCACATTTTCAGATCAAGTGAAAGTTCGGCTAATACTGGAGGCTAGTAACAATTAAGATTACAGTGCAATTGTAAATCTGTAACATAAATTCAAGATCAGCAGGTACAGTACAGACACGCACGCACGCACGCACGCACAGAAAGGCAGGTGAACCTGAGTTGACATTTTATAAGCCCAGTTGAAACCTATGTGTATTTCCTACAGTGTGATAACATGGATGATATAGAATCAGTTATATTGGATTACAATACAACAGCCACAATTGGATTATTGCTATCATGGGAACCTTTTTGGATCTGTCCCCAAGAGGTGGATCTGTCCCCATGCTGTGGATCTGTCCCCATGCTGTGGATCTGTCCCCATGAGGTGGATCTGTACCCATGAGGTGGAGATCAATGCTCAGTGGAATATTTGGTTGAGATCCCATGACAAACCAGGAAGTAGGTCTCCATATTCCTTCACGTAAAAGCATACTAGTGATGGGGGAATATATCGACGGCTACTTGTTGCTAGATTGTCTTTGACAATGTATCATAACCGAATGCTTGGACAATATTTATTTTTTGCTACTTGTACTTGAACATTTGCTACTTGTACTGTTCTCTACATTCTTTTCAAATAGGGAATTCATTTGTTTTCAGAAATCTTACTTCCCTAACTGATTAAAAAATAATAATCCCATGACTCTCATTTTCTCTCTCCCCTCTAAATTGGACATATGATGGTCAATGTTATGAACACAATCATATTGCAAACCAGAATGGAGAAAATCACAAACAAAATCACCATCCATCAATATATAGAAAATCAGCATGTATATCGCAATAATATCTCACTGTGAGTTTGCTGAAAGGATGCATGCTCGACACGCAAACACACACACGCACACACACACACACACACACACACACGCACACACGCACACACTCACAGACACACAGACACACAGACACACAGACACACACACACACACACAATGTCCAAATGTTCCTGAATCGATACATAAACACTTCTCCATACTCTCTTTGTGATTCTGTCCCTCAGTGGATCTGGATAAGTGTCTCTGCAGGTGTGGGTAATGTCCGCTTAGTCTCTCCCAAGCAGATGCCTGGAGGATTTTAGTGAGCGATACGCAATTTCTCACTGCTGTCAGTGCTGTGGTCCTGTGCGGGGTTGAGTTGTCTCTGCAGTGTCAGACTATGAGAGAATCTCTGCTCAGGGCAGGGGTCTGTTAAAGGAACACATCAAGAGCCATGCGTTAGAGACCATGCCGTCATGCCGCTCATGCTCGATTAGTCAGGTCTGGAAATGTAGGCATTGTGGGTGATC
Source organism: Esox niger (assembly GCA_016801105.1). Lineage (NCBI taxonomy): Eukaryota > Metazoa > Chordata > Actinopteri > Esociformes > Esocidae > Esox > Esox niger. The sequence continues at coordinate 26,335 of JACXGJ010007705.1, forward strand.
CACACGATCCTGCAGCTCAGGCTCTGTTAGTAATGTCTGTGCTTTCCGTGAGAGCGATGATACAGTCACATGCAGTGGCACATGTGGTTTTAATACTGGACATTTCATCTCTGAAATGAAGCATTACACTTCAAAACGTAAAATTACAACATATTTATATTGCTTTTTGCCTCATATTTTACAATAAATCAGCATTATGTAATTATGTAAAAAAAGACTAATAGAGAACGTTTTGATATAGTCAAAAAAAGATATACAACTGATTGAAAGTGGGATCATTGAAACGTGTCCAGTTTGTGTTGTGCAGACACTCGTGGGTACAGGTGTGTCAGTCTGTCAGGGACATTGCTGGGCTTGTCTAGCAGTCACATCCTGAGATTCAGCTGAGGGGGTGGATGGGGGCGTTCCTCTACAGGTAACTCACCATATTTCGGTTGTGGTCCCTGTCCTCTCTGCCCCCCTGGACAGTGTGGGTCGGCCCTGCAGTGGCCCGGGTGTAGGAGAACGGCTGCTTGTCAGTGGTCCGGTACCTCTCCGCAAGCGGATCGACCGTGCGGTACCGTTCAACGGTGGGGTGGGCCTTCCGGTATCTCTCCGTCTCCCGCTCGGAGTATGGGGGCAAAGTGTCTTCCTCCTCGGGCCTGTTGCTAGGGGACCGGCTGTAGAAACTGTCGCTGCCCTTGCCCTTCGAACTGCCCTTAGAAGGAGTGTCACTGTCGTCATCGCCCCGCCCCTTTCCTCTGTCGCTCCTCTCTCCTGTCCCCGCCCTTGCCTTTCGCTCCAGCAGGTCGTTGAGGTAGGCGTCGTCATAGCCCCCGTGGGCGGGGTGATCAGGGCGCGAGGGGCGGTCGCTGTCCCACGTGTCCTTCCTCTTCTGCGGTGAGGGAGGGGGGCTGCGACGGGACCGCCAGTCTTCAGCCCGGTTTCCGTGGAAACGGCGAGGAGGGCTGTTGTCCCGGTATGTGGGGTAGGGCTCCGACCCCCGCAGCTCCTGGTCAAAGTCATGGGTCTTGCCCCTGCCGGCGCGGGGGCCGTAGGACATGGCAAACTCCTCCAGCTCGTCTAGAGAGCCCGTACGCCCCCTGGTGCTCAACGTTCTCCTCTCCAGGTGCACAGAACGCGGGTTCCACCTGGAGCACAGGGTACCATGGAGAACACAAGAATAACTGACAACTGCTGGTGGCTCGATGCAGACACAGTGTTCCCTAGACAACCAGGGACACAATCCTGTAGTCACAGAAACCCCTAATACCACCTTATTCTCTGGCACACACACACACACACGCACACACAGAGACACACACACACACACTCTGTAGCACCTGCTGTCTAGGTCGTCGTCACTGTGGTTGCCACGGTAACGCCTTGGGCGGCGGCTGTTGTGCACAGGACTGGCTGTGAGCTCCAAATGGTCATCGAGGTCGGCGATGGGTGGGAGAGCCTTCATCTGGACCGTCCGATAGGTCTGCCGGAAGTCGTTGTCCCCTCCCTCATGCAGAGAGCTGAGCTCCGATAGGCTACCGGCTGCGGGGACAACACATCACTATGGAGACCGTTTCGGCTTTCAGAAAAACGTTGTTGAATAGTTCAAATGTTACAAAAGAAATTCATCTAATTTGTAATTGTATTTTCTGCAACCCCTATGCCAACATGAATAGGCTACACAGCGTCTTTATGCATCAGCGCATTTTTAACTATATATTTTCTCACAGGAAAGTGACGAAAGACAGAGGAGAGTCATAGCTGAAAGAGCAATGGGCTGGATTCGAACACAGGCTGCAGCAGTCTCCTCCTGGACAAGAAATATCAACACTTCTAACCATATTACAGACACATCAAGTATCAGTGCAACCAAAGCAAACAGCTCTGCTAGCCACGGACATCAGTGTAAATATAGACTGGCTATTTTCAAAGCAAATTCTTTAGCTGATGGCCTGTCATCATGTGTGGCTCTTAGGATGCATCCTGGGACAGACATTATTCAAGCTCTGTCCCAGGATGCAGCCTAAAACATTATTTTTCTTCACATGACAACATAAAAACACATACATTCACCACAGGAAAACAAACACAAGGACACACACACACATCCACACTGATTTTGGAGGTACCATTGACCGCGTTCAGGCTAACATTGCGGAGAAGCCATCTTGGAAAAGGGAGAGTGTTCCAGCTCCTTCTCTAGGTAGGACAGAACCTTCATAGGGTCCTGACCGTGACTGGGATTGTGACAACAGACTCTATATACCGTGGACATGACCCACACAAACACCCAAGTAAAGGTATGAATGTGCACATAAACAAAAAAAACAAATACAGGTATGAATAAACTCGCAGAGACACACACACACACACACACACACACACACACAGGTCTGGAAAGACAACCCCACCCAGGTTAGACATGAGGAGTGCCATGATGAAACTACAAACTAGTGTCATTAGTGTTAATGACGTTGGATGAAAAAAAAAAAAAAAAGAACTACATTTCCCACAATGCATCTCACTCTGCAGGGGCTTTCACACTTCCTGCAGACTGATCAGACCAGCGGGTCACTCACCCCCAGCCAGGTTGGTTTCCACGGAGGGGACAGAGACCAGCTTTGGGTCCGTGAGGGAGGGGGGGGCTAATGGGACCATAGTGGGGACTCCCGGGATGTAGTAGGGAGGGTAAACAGCAATTTGGGGTGGCTGGACACTTTTGGCCCTCTTCCCTGCCTCGTAGACTGGAAAACATGATGCTTTGTTACATGGAGTGTGTATTACATATATATGGGTGTGTGTGTGTGTGTGTATAATATGTGTGTATTATATATATATATGTGTGTATATAATATGTGTGTATTATATATGTGTGTGTATATAATATGTGTGTATTATATGTGTGTGTATATAATATGTGTGTATTATATATGTGTGTATTATATATGTGTGTGTATATAATATGTGTGTATTATATATGTGTGTGTATTATATGTGACTCACGTTGGCGTGGGCAGCAGCAGGTATCAGGGCAGCAGCAGCAGCGGAGGTAACAGCAGCAGGAGTAGGGACAACACTGACACCAGCAGATCCCCATTAACAAGAGGAACAGGAAGCTGCCCAGGATTACAGATCCCACAAACACCCACTCTGGAACACAAATACAGACATTAATACAACTACAGATCCCACAAACACCCACTCTGGAACACAAATACAGACA
>JACXGJ010007706.1:0-29558 GCA_016801105.1 Esox niger
ATATTAATTTCAGGCTGTATGTCTGGATGCTGGCTTCCTGTGCCTGTGTCTGTCCAGTTTGCACATTTCCAGTCAGATGGAGGCAAAACGGCACGACAGCAGCTGTCCACGCTAATCCGTGTGTGTGTGTGTGTGTGTGTGTGTGTGTGTGTGTGTGTGTGTGTGTGTGTGTGTGTGTGTGTGTGTGTGTGTGTGTGTGCGCTAGTGAAGACGCCTCTTCACTGGCAGTCTATGGCACGCCGTCTCTCAGATCTGTGCCCTGTACACCGACTTGAACACACACACATGCATATTGTTTAAGAACTAAAGACTTTTGTCCGCCTGTTTGTCTGTGTTGGTTTTGTCATGAAATTGTGTTTGATGTCTGTGCAGCAATTTTGTGAATCTGTCCGACTATACAAATGGTCTCAGATTTTGTAAATGAGTCCCCTAATCATATGCATTTTACACATTTAATTTTTGCATCTTCTGGACTGGAAAACATTTTCTGGTTTGGACTGACAATCATTTAACCTGGAGGAACTGACTCCTGGTTCTTCCCAATGCTTCCTGGGCTGTTTTAAACACTCACTTTTATTTAATAAAACAGTAGTCATTCTAATTTATGTTCCTTACACTTATCCAATAAAATGAAGCCACTTAATGCAGTCATGCGAGGTGGAACATTGGTCCTTTTCTCTTTGTCCCCTAGTTGATTGGTTGGATGTGAAATGTGTACGTGCCGATTGGCTGACTGTGAAACGAGTATGCGCTGCTAATTGGTTGGCTGGGAAATGTGTTTGTGTTGATTGGCTGAATGTGAGACGCGTACGTGCTGTTGATTGATTAGATGTGAAATGTGTATGCGCTGCATGGCTGTCGGATCTGAGCCTGCCGCCCACCACAACCTCCACCACAGTATCTGCAGGCAGGCCCAGGATCAGTTTTCAACCAGATCAAAGGCACGTTCTCTCCCTTTCGTTCCCCTCCTCCACCCCCCTGCCAGTTTAGATTGATTTCCATTGGCCATGACATTCCTGTGCATGCGGCCCCACTGAACAGAACTGTCGGGAGTTGCTGATTGTCAGCAGATTTTTTTTGGGGGGGGGGCGGGTGGAAGCAAGGCGCTAGCTATAGTACCTGTGGGGCGTTGTACTAGCTAGACCTTCTAAATCTTTCAGTGAATAGATGTTTGTCCTTGGTTTGTCCTTGAGTGGTTCAGCTAACCCGGACTTTGTCCCAGTTGAGTTGAATAAAACAGAGGGAAAAGAGGATGTTTACTAAATATCCGTGGCTTCTTCGTCTCAAGAAGCAGTTGTCCAGATTTAGATACGAAGGTTGAGATGTGGTCGATCCCCGTTGAGGACTTCAGCGTTCGCGCTCGCCGTGCGAGGCCTGTCCTGGAGAGACAGATTTGACATCCCCGCCTGCCTACCTTTCGAATCCGCCCATAAGCCCGGCGACGTAAATGCGTTCAGTATTCTGTCTTAGGTCATGTCTACAGTTACGAAATGCAACAGTTAAACCCAAGTGTTATTCAGATTGACCGTGCGCGTCTGATTGCTCATATCTAGCCGGAGGGCTGGAGTGTACAGAACTCTGGGGAGAGGGAGTGAATTGTGTCCACTTCGCTGGCCTCCATTTGGTTTTAGTGAAGACCACATTGAATGCCTGGGCGGGTGGGTGTCTGGGAATCAAGATTTCACATCTCTCCGGTTAAAATCTTGGAATTAGCGGGCAAACACTTTGCTGCATGTTCATTAACTCAATGACTCTGTTCCCACTCTTAAAAAACAGTATATTGCACACAAAGGAAAATTATTAATACGTTTACCATCTGCCAAAACACCTGAATCGGAGCATCGTATTGGTTTGCCAGGCCAGCCAAAGCCATTTTCCAGCACTTCTCCATCTACACACCGAGTGTAACTCGATGGTCTCCGAGCATGTGCATCCAATCTCCAGCCTCTCGGTGCAGCAGTTTGTGGGGATGGAATGGTCATAGCTGATTTGAGCTGTGCTTTTGGGTGTGGATAGAGCTAGTAGAACACTTCGTAGGCCATGGCATCCGCCCTCCGCCCGCCCCCCGCCCCGCCGACGTCCCACAGTGTCGACGGGTCCTTCTGGCGTGAGAGAGGAAGAATGTGACTGATCTCCTAGCCGGCATATGTGGCAGCGTGGAATCGGTAACCCGGGCTTACCTAACAGGATTTACCCAGCGCCCTTTTCCCTTTCCCCAACCGGCTCACTGTTCCCCGCGAAGTTCACTGCATCCGGCCTGGGCTTTGGTCAACGCCAGTGCCCTAACAGGGCGCCGTTCGGGACCCTCCCCGTAGTACGTCCTCGGCGGCCCTCCGTGTCCCTGGCGTGTCGTGTTCGGTTGCGGCGTGACGCTCCGTGTGCAGTTCTTTCATCTACGTCCGTTGGGGGGGGGGATGCAGTTTGAGGCGTGGAGTCTGGAATAGGGTTTTGTTGTGATTCGCAAAGCAGCTGGGATCTTTTTGATGTGTGACTCTTCCACTGAAGTTCATTGCCTAGAGTTGGCCTATAAAGCGTATTGCTGTAGTTCCTGATCCGATATTACGTTTCAGTGAGTTCGTGGATGTAGGGATATATATATATATATTTTGGTTGAATGTCAAGAACTAGAGGATTGTGGTGTAATTATTGTAATCCAGCGCGCCTGCGTGCGCGCGCTAACCGTAGACCTCACAGAATGTTCACTGGTCGGCGTCCCCCCCAGTCTTCTGAAGTTTGCGGCTCAGTCTCAAAACCATATAGGCGGTCCTGTTGACACCGTGCGTCAGACCACTACTGTACTCCACAGCCAGGAGGTGGGCTGACACATTTATCCCACATGTTGCTCCCCATACCATAATGACTCCATGTGGCTGCAATCCCCTTATCAGCCCCTTTCATCTTTCTGAGTGGAGCACGGTGAAATGATCCCATTCTCGGATTGAAACGACTGGTGCGTGCGTGCGTGCGTTGGTGTGTGCGTGAGTTAGTGTGCGTGCGCACTCGTAGGATGAGAACACAAAATACGACCAGTCAAGGCTGCCTCAAGTCTTCCCGTAATTGGGTGTGAATTTGTGTTTCCGATGTTGACGGGAAGTGTGGCGGTGACGGTGAACGCTGGCTGCCCTTTGTTGTGATTAGTTGTAGCTAGACAATGTCTTCATGTTGTCTAACAGAGCAATGGGGAAATATGCTGAGAAGAAAATGTGTGTGTGCGCGCGGCACGTATTTGTGAGCATTTGTTTTCACGCGCCCTAATGCGCTCACAGAAACCGAGACACCCGTCATAACAAAGCAGCGATGGTAGCGGAGGACGACGAGCCGGTACTCCCCCATTCCCACTTCGTGCCCACATCCGACTGACATCGGGCTCCGAGGAGCCAGCCGGCCTGCCCGGGCACGGCCCGGGCCCAACCCCAGCCGCCACACCTGCCCAGGGGGCCTAACTCCTCACCGCCTCCCTCGTGTGTGTGGGGTGGGGGGAGGGCAGGCGTGTGCCTGCTTTGTTTGCTCAGTCTGGGGTGGGCTGTCAAGTTGGGCTTGGGGGGAGGCTTTGTTTTGTCTCCGTGTGGCGTCGGTTGTCGTCACTCCGGCTTGTTGTTTTGACTCCCGGGCCCTCAGAAGGGCCCCCCGGTGAAAGTTCCCCTGCTCCCCGGACCGCTGGGCCCCTATTGAAGGCGTTCCGTGGGAGCTCGGCTAGCAGGGCTCCTAGCCTTCACCAAAACACTACTGATAAGACTCCACCGCCAAGCCAAAAACAACACCCTGTTGTTTTGGTTGTGATTCACATTGACGCCGTGCAACTGGAGAGGAATAGGATGTTAGCATCGGAAATGTTTTTGATAGCCAGTAAATGGCAAGGCCCTTTTTAGTTCATTTGATTAAATGTTAAAATGCTACGGGCTTTTCTTCTTATTAGGGTGTTTTGTTATATGTGACGCATATTGTAAAATGGATCCCAATCATGTCCCACATCCTCTTTTAGTGTCTCAAACGGCTCTTCACGTGAATTCATTTTTGAGTGTTCTGACACTCCTGAAGCATAGATTTTTATCAAAATAAATATTTAGACTAAACTAGTAAATCGTAATATGCGGGTGTACTGTAAGCCTTTTCAGTTCAGTCAGCTGCGGTGACATTGTCCAGGACAGTGGGTGCCGCAGGGGGGGAGACATGGCTTTAAATCCGCCAGCCTCTCCGGACTTCAGAGGGAACCAGCAAACAGCCACGACTTTGTCCCAATCAATAGCCTCTCTGTTACGAAGTAGTTCCTCTTGATTCTTCCCTCTCAGTCTCCGTTATTTGGTTCAGATTCGAACGATTTGTCTGTTAGCGTGATGGTGTGTGAGAGCCGAGCGGCCTCTGTATGTCCATTGTGGCTGAAAACATGCGTCCTGTCTTCTCTGGCGTGAGGGTGGGCATGGCCTGTGTAGTGATGGTACAAAGGGCTGCTCTGCTGGCCTCGCCCAACCACTGGGCTTTATAAGCTCTTAAACGGATAGATGGATGTTATAGCTCTCTTCTTTTTCCTTGTCCTTCAAACACACACAGACGCACACACACACACACACACACACACACAGTTTAAACTTGCAGAGTGAGGGAGGACAAGGGGGTGGGGTCTGCTATCAATTCTGTCTGTGTGGTCTCAGCTATTAAAAAACACCCAGGTCTTTGAATGGCGGAGAAAAAAAGCCTGTTTTAAATTTTTGGGAAACCCATAAAAGTTTGGCGCTCCTTTCATATCAGCCTTGGAATTGAAAACAAATGCTGAATTCCCCCCCCCCACATTTTTCTTTTCAACTTCCCAATTATGGAGTTGTGAAAATAAAAATCTGCCCATACCGCCTCTCGCTATCCCGCATCCTCGCATGCTTTCTCTCATCCCTCCATCATCCCTCCATTTTCCCTAGCCCATCTATCCCCCTTTTGTCATCTTCCCTTCTCCCCCTCGTTTTCTGTTATTTTCTTCCCTTTGTTTTTGAAGAATGTGTGTGTGTGTGTGTGTGTGTGTGTGTGTGTGTGTGTGTGTGTGTATGTACGTGTGTGTGTGGGATCACTGATGTCAAAGTCAAAACCAAGAGCATTAAGAAAACTGGCGAAATGCAATACAGCTGCAATCCGACATGACGCTGGAAAATAGGTCTGAGGAGCAGAGAGCCTCGCCGTATTCCCAGGGCGCGCAACTGCTCCCGGCCTCGGCTTTGATCTCTTCAAAGCTCCAGCCTCCTACTAGATGGAGTCCTGGCTGCCGCTCGCGCTGGAGAGGGGGGTGCAGGGGGTTGTCGGGGGAGGAGGAGGAGGAGGTGGGGGGTTGGGGACGGGGGAGGTCGTCTTTTCCTTCCTTTCCTTTCCAGGGCTGAAATCAATCACGGTGCCGAGTGTAATTCAACAGGGCCAGATTAGCAACTCTGTTACCTGAGCGACTCGCCGGGTCTGTAATCTCTGAGGTTTGCCGGCCAGCCAGGGGACGCGAGAACGGGCCACTGACCGTGGGAGGGAGGGAGGGAGGGAGGAAATGAGAGTGCGAGAGGGGTGCTGAAAAGCAGGCCGTCATGCTGCCGTCCAGCAGAGCAGAAAATCGGGGCACAATGGAGTGATTACACTTGCAGATGTAGCCATATTTATGACTGAAGCAAGCGGAGGGAGGGAGTGAGACAGTGATTGCCACGGAGTTCCAGCTAGCTAGCTCAGTCGCTAACGAGCACGGTTCCCTTTGTGTTGAGGCTTGTGCCTGGTGTGCCTCCCCCCGTCCTTCTTTAGTGCCATATCTCTAGCTCTCATACCAGGCACTTCAGATGGCCCCCAAACGCCCAGGCTTGGCCCAGGCCTGGGCCTCAGGCGCCTAATTTGCCATGGCTGTAGAGAGGCTTGGGAGAGAGAAGCTGGAGAGATACTTTGGCTGCAGGTCACAGAGAGAGGAGGAAAACAGCTGAACTAGAATGGGACTTGGCGTGTCTCGGTTTGCCTGTCTCTCTCTTATTCTGTCTCCCTTTTTTCTCACTCTCTTGTTGCGGTAAGTCTGATCAATCCTATAGCACAGTGCAAACCACATCGTGGCTCCGCAGCAGGCCCTGAGTCAGGTTTTGTTGTCCGAATTTTGCTTAAATGTGAGTCTTTGCAAGTGATCTTGGCCCCCGACTTCATCCTGTTTGGTGTCCCGTAAATGTCAGAACTGGCTATAATATTGATCCTTACCAGAGGCTGTATTACCTGATTATATGGGACATATACACTTTTTATGAGCCGGTTTAGAGTACAATAACTAATTTGTTGACATAATACGCAAATACAGTTATCTATTCACGGAGACCTTGTCTTTAGACCTCAGTAGCCACAGGGGCGTGACATGCGAAAACTGACACTTTCACTTGTTTACACTTCAAAAACCTCCGACGCAAATCTTGGCAACGAGTCTCGTGGTTTTAAAACACTATGTGCTCTTACCCGTTCACGCCTCCCCCCGCACACTTTCCCTCTCTTTTCTCGCGGTAATGCTGATGTCACAGGGAAGAAAACCGTTCTTTGTTTATCTGCACTCGGCGGCAAGTCACTTGATGCCGGGTGATGAAACGCGCAAAAATATCCAGAAAGAATGTGTTCAACTGAGCAGCTACACTGCGTTCTGTTCCGCGCTCCCCTCTTCCCTTTCCCCCCATTCTCTCCTATCCTCTCCTTCCTTTGATCATCGTCTTCATCTGGGGCTACACTGGTAGTGAGGGTAGGGAAGGCTCTTATTTTCCCCTGGGGGGCACATTAAGGAAATTAGCTTTACACTTGTGTTAGGACAATGATGATGATATGGATGTCCATGATGGTACTTTCACTGCAGACAAAAGACTGAAATGAGATGGATTGGATTTTCTTTGTCTCAACTGTATTTATTTTTATTTTTATAAGGAGTAGGCTACATGTGAACAAAAGAAATACATAAAACGAATAAAGTTGAAACGTCATCGCTGCTGTTGTCAGGCACATTTTCTAGCCACCTACACCCGGCATGGAACTAATAGTTTTTCCAGGGGCCACTGCCCATCCGCTCAGGGACCCAGGTGAGGCGTTTCATGTCCCCCATCAGGAGAGACTTCAGAGGGGTGTCCTTGCCTTTGAGCTCCTCTTCATCAAACAAGGCTTCCAAATACCAAATCGATCCAGAGGCCCGACCTCAGTCCCCCCCGCCTTGGACCTATCTTTGAGATGAAAGCGGATGGAAAAATCACCCCCCCACCCACTTCCACTGCCAAAAAAATGAGGAATGAGGCAAAGGGGACACTTCAATCACCATTTCAACCAACTCTGTCCTTCATGTCAGCCCGACAGACAGACAGACAGGTCTTCACGTCAGCCCGACAGACAGACAGACAGACAGGTCTTCACGTCAGCCCGACAGACAGACAAACAGACAGGTCTTCACGTCAGCCCGACAGACAGACAGACAGGTCTTCACGTCAGCCCGACAGACAGACAGACAGGTCTTCACGTCAGCCCGACAGACAGACAGACAGGTCTTCACGTCCTCTGTTTAGTCAAAGATGGACAGCTTTAAAGATGATGGGATATGACAGGTTCATAGATGTTTCACAGAGGTGGTTATTTTCACTGTGCACAAGTCTGGCTTTGGTTTATCCATATCTCTGATGGTGTAATTCAGCAGAGAAAACTGGGAAGAGGTACGGACAAAGGCCGCACTAGTCTCCAACAGGAGTGCTGTGTTTGTTCCTGATCAGATTATGCATGTTTTTTCTTTTACTTGTGAAGGTGTATGTTGTAATGATATACAGCAATGACACTGGTGTCCAATTAAAGCGTTTCTAATCTCTTCTGGTCTCATGCTAGCACTTGCACTGCTGGGGTCAGTGAAAATTACACATCGATTGGCCTTGTAGTTACTCCCCTTGAGCCTGAATCTAGGGAGACTATGACAGGACACACTGTACGTTTCAGTCAGTTTCAAGGGCCATGAAAAATGGAATTATGGCCACGCTGCATTGTGATCGTTTGCCCATCATTCCGCGTGTGTATCCATTTCAAGTGTAGTGTCAGATGAATGGCTCTCTCTCCGGGCTGCGTATGTCGGAGACTGTGCAGCGTCTTTCTCCACAGTTGGGATTTGAATATATCATGACAAAGGCAGACAATTACCATTTCTGAAGAAGTGGCCGAAGGAGTGGTCCGGCCTCGTCGGAGACAATTTTTACACAGTCCTTGTTTTGTTTGCATTAGGCCTCTACGAAAGCGTCTCACAAACGTAACCAATGGGGGCGGGGCCTCGACTGGCTTAATCCCAAAGAGGTTTGGCTGAAGTAGTCTCTTGGGTGCTGCGCAAACAGCACCCTGTTCCTTTTGTCGTGCCCTCTAGACCAGAACCTAATGGGCCTTGTTTTACAAGTGTAGGGAATAGCGTTCCATTGGGGACCCATGCCTAGTCACACATGGGTGGAGAATAGCCATTTGTTTCCGAGGGGATTACGCCTTTGGAATAGCTTTGTTTTCATTCAGATCTGAGACTGGTTGTGCGTGAATGCGCGTGCCCGCCCGCAAAGCAGAGAAAATGTTTGGTTTTAATGACTAATTCCAGCCTGAAAAGCAGCAGTTCAGTCAGCGTCTCACCCGTTAATCCGTAAACCAAGAGTTGCACCCAAACAGCAGTGGGCAGCTTGTGAGGCCTATTGTATGACTGTCCTTCACTTAAAAAAAAAAACACAAGCAGAAATGGTTTGTCACCAGATCCACTGACAACCGATTTGGCTTATGAAGATAATGACTGGGTGTGTATCACTACCTTGATACTGGGATAGATGGAAAGTATGTGCGGTGCCCTCTAGAATAATTGGGCCCCTTGGTAAAGATTAGGAAAAACGCCTATGAAAAAATGCAATTGATGTTTAGCTTGATATTACACTCAAAATGTATGAGATGTCAAACCTTTAATTGAGGTGGTATTGATCAAAGAAAGAACAAAGTGTGACTGAGATTTTCTTTCTCAAAACCAGTGTCACGATAATTGGCAACTTTGCGTTTTGTACTTTGTGGACCCTACCCACACCTAGAAAACAGCATTGAGTCGTCGTTTCCTATAATGTTTGAGTTGGCAGAACACAGCTAAGGTTCTGAGACCATTCATCCATGCAGAATATCTCTGGATTCAGAGTCCTTGATACCTGCCTGTGGACTCTTCTTTAGCTCACCCCACAGGTTTTCAATGTGCGTTAGGACAGTGGCCATCGCAAAAGCTCGATTCTGTGGTCAGTGCACCATTTGTGTGCTCATCTGGAGGAATGCTTTGGATCATTATCCTGCTGAAAGATCCAACGCTGACCTAGTTTCACCCTCCTGGCAAAAGTAGCAAGATTTGTCTCTCCTCGTTATTTGATATAGTCCATATTGCCATGTATCCTAACCAGGTTCTCAGAGCTTTTGGAAACAAAACAACCCATAATATCACACATCAGCCACCATATTTTACAGTGGGGATTAGGTTATTTTCTGCAAGAACATCCCTCTTTTTACGCCAAACCCATCCCTGGTGTTTGTGTCCCAAAAGCGCTATTTATGTCTCATCCGACTAGAAGCTGATTCCAATCACGTTTAGCAAATGCCAGGCATTGACATTTGTGTTCATGAGAGTAGAGGCTTTCTTCTGGCAAGACATCCGAATAGCTTGTTGGCATGTTGGTGCTGTATAATTATAGTTTTGGAGACTTGGTGACCCCAAAATATACATCCGACTTCTTCTATTATCCAACACTGATTCATGCCATGTTGATGGGTGACAAAGGAAGAAAGGGACCCCTTATATATTGATACCCCAGTTAAACAGGAAGCTGTGGATCAGTTCCTTTAAAAAAATCAGTGGGAATCTGCTTCCATAAGATTTGGTTATTAAGAATTCCTAGGTGTGCCAATAGTCATGACGAGAATGTTTTATGAGAAAAATATGTATTTGTTTAGAATTTGGTTTTTCCCTGAACCATTTCACCTCAGGTTAGATTTTCGTTATTTTGTGTTTAAGAGAAAGCTGATAACAAGCAATGACATATTTAAAGCTGTTTTTGCTCATCTTTAGTGGACCAATAATTCTGGAGCACACTGTATTTCTTAGGCAACTGTGTGTTTCAATACATGACATTTACAATTTGAACTGACTCAAGTTCTGTCTGTGAAATGACTCCCAAGGTAATTCAATAGCCTGCTGAATCTATTACATGGCTGATAGCTTTAGCCAGTGGGAGTTTGAGACTAGGGGGCTGTCCTCTTCAAAAAGCAGAGGTGCACTGAGGTGAAAAGGGGCAGCGGTCATGTGACAATGAGGTCAGAAGTTCACATGCAATGGAGATACGAGAATGGAGATAGCCAAGGCTCTAGGGCAGAACAGAGGCTCTCTGAGTAGCTATGGTTAAATCATGGGTAAAATGCCAGTCAGAAAGCTCTGTGGAGGCATTGACTAACAATCTGCTCTTTTTGTTGTTTACTGCTCTTTTTGGTGAACACCAGGAACCTAATCCTAACTGTGAAAGAGATGTTTTTATATCGTGGATTTTCATGCACATTTCTGGCCAAAACTACTGCAGAATCTTCATAATATCTGCAGAAATGACAAAGAATTGAATACACCGTCCCATCAGTTCAAAGGCCACAGTGAGCTGTTGACAGTGTATCTTTACTGCAGGAACAACAAATGGCTGCGGCGGCTACTTTGGTTTAAGCGCATGTTTAATTTGAAATTAATTTAAATTGTTATTAAATTGTTACCTGCAGGAAAACATTTTTTCAGGCAGTCTGATTATTTAGCCTGGTAAACATTTTATTTTGAGTGGTTGATTCTCTTTTAAGTGACATGAGCTCACATGAGCCAGCTCGTGGAAAAGATTCAGAATGCACATCATTGCTTTTTAACAGATCGTATACATCCACTTGCAATAAGTTTGAAAACGAGCCCCCCCAGAACTAATTTACACCATGGACCTATTTCCCCGCCTTTCAATTAAATAAAGGAAAACGTTGCTAGCTAGCTTTGTCATTGAATTAAGCTGTCCACCATAGTGACTTGGTGTTTACCTCCCTGAGGGTGGGTGTGTGTGTCTGTGTGTGAGAGAAACTAGGTCAATAAACTACAAGCCAGCTCAAGCTGCACCCATTGAAATCATTCACCTCATTCCAGCTCCTCTCCTCAACGTGTGCCGTTTCAAACCGCTTTGTAAACTGTCCCTACGTCGTCCTCCACGTTTAATTTGAAGGCGTTTAGAATTTTTCTAATGCCACCTCTTGGGAATTGAACCCACAAGTGCCATGCTCTTCCAATGCAGCTACATTGGACCCCACACCTGTTACCTGTTCATTCCATGAAACCAAGCTCGTCTTCACTGTTTACGTGTTTAGGTTACCCCTTGATGGCTGTTTGAATTTGAATTTAAATATTTCCTCACTGGCTGTTGTTAGCATGCTGAAAGCACTTTAAGGTGAGCAGGCAGCCTAAAGCTTTCTCAATTTTGAATAGTAGTTAGTATGGTGCAACTTAGAATGGCACAATTTGGTCATTAATGTGGCGGTAGGTAGTATGGAACTAGTTAATATGGCGATAGTAAGCATTAAGCTAGCGAGCACATTAAGAGGAGACTGCTAGCTGTCTCCTGCCTCTAGCTCTTTCTTCTCCACAGGTAGAGCCATACAAAAAGACCCTCGCCACAGCAACCAGACTCCATTTTTCTCCCCTCAACTCTGAGCTCCCAAATCCAAACTGACAGCCATTCATGCCCAGAATACCTGGCTGAGAGCAGAGAGGGGAAACTCTATCTAGGCGTAGCAGGCAAATCCTCTCTTGTTCCTGGGATTCTAAAACATGGTGCATGTGGCTGACTTTCTCAGCACTTCTCCCTCATTCCGTCGTGTTTCCCCTCACCTTTCTCTCTCGTCTCTCAATTTCTCTCCTTCTGTTATTTAGTTGTATGATGCCGGGGCTTGGGGTTTTAGTGAGCGTTAAACATTAGCTGGTGCTGCATTTTCATTTGTGTGACTCTTTTAGGGCCCTTGCTCGCTAGCTTTCATTCTTGTGAATGTGGCGCTAACTTGGCATGAATGCGGCGAAAGCTTGGCGTGAATGTAGCTACTCAGCACTCTGCAGTCCAAAGCTGGGTTCCTAATGATAAATCATGCAGAGTGCTAATGCAGCAGCTGGCTAGTGGCTAAAAATAGACGGACAGGAAGAAAAAAGAAAAGATGATCGCCGTTTGATTGAATAAGGAACATACAAAGCGGTGCCGGGCCAACATGCATCATTTAATCTTATAGTCTGCTTTACTGGTTTTGGATTTCAACCAGGGATCTCAAGTTCTATTTGTCTTCAGTATTTCTGTATTACTAGCCGATATCGTGGCCATGTACATGAATTACTATGTACTAGAGTTTAGTTTTTTACAGGCTAAAGTTTCCCTTGCAAGTGAAGTGTGTGTTTGTGTGTAAACCATGCTTGGAAGAAGGGCTGCAATCACTGGTGTGACTCATTCGTTCTGGGGGTTTTCCATGTGCTGCTGTGTCTGTCTAGGCATGTAAACGATGGCCAGTGATTATGTTGCACGTTTGTGTGCGTTTCTGTAAGTGTGAATTTGTGAGTCTGTTAGTGCTCTAGCATGCACGCTTGCCAATCTTGGCCAGCAAAGGGGCGTGTAACCAGGCCTGCTGACAGTGACTCTCCAGTGGAATGTCGGCCTTCTCCTCAGGTCTTTGATGTGACCAGGTCCCACTGTCATTATGAGGACTGCACCCGCCTCAAGGTGAACGTCCCACGGAGCGCCCTGGGCTCTTCCAGAACTCTTCCCTCTCAATCACTCACACACACACACACACACGCACATGCGCGCACACATTTTTCCCAAAACACCACCACTTGATATTTCTAAGCAGGCATCCAACACTCACCTGAAACGCCTCTCCGAATCCAAGGCGAGCAATCGTAACTTGTTTTTAGGTACTGTTTCTATTCATTAGGGACTTTCAGTAGCCTTGCTCTTCTCCCCATAAAGAGGTCTTTGGGGACTTTTTTGTTTTAACTTGGTGCTTCCAGTAGCCTAGTTCCCTAACACAAGTCTTGTTCAACTTGAAGAAGAGCACACCTGGGTGATTTCATCTGAGCGAGCCTATTTCACCCAAATTACCCCAACTGGCACCTTGATAATGGGAATACGACGGGCAGTGTGATTGGTTTGCTTTAATGGGCAGGACACCTTCGAAGCCAGAGGGTCAATGTTTTGGGTTGTCACCCCCCACAGCCTTTCGTCAAAAGTTCAGTTTGAAAACTCAAGGATGTCGGACAATATACCTACTCCATCTGTTTGCTATTCACAGCTTCTGTTGGTGGCATGCAAGACACTTAGCTGTAAACAATCCCTGTGCGTGCGTGCGTGCGTGCGTGCATACGCGTAGTCTCTGATTTACCGGCCTCGTGCCATGACCATAGTTTTGTGTGTGTGTGTGTGTGTGTGGGTATGACATTAGTGTTTGTTTTGTGGACTGTGTGTTTAGCATTTCACCATATGCTGTTCATGTGGTGTCTCAGTGTGTGTGTTGATTTTAGCGTTTGATGTGTGCATTGCCCCCCCCAGGCGTTTGTTGTTTGGAGGGGCGTCGTGAACAGTGACAGTGTGACTGGGCTCGTCAGACATCGGCTTCACACTGTAATTCAGTCACCACAGCTGTAGCATTTTAAATGGCATTTGGACTATGTAAATAAATGGGGGATGTTTCAGGCTGAAATATGGCAAAAACACAGGAGTCAGTGTACATCTGAAAGTTTCCTGAATATGGACGGACACTTGTGTAACTGTTTCAGGCAGCGATTGCTGCTTCGCCCTCCAGTCCAAACTGAATGGACAGAACAATTGGAGTCCGACTGAAGCTGTGAAGCTGGTACAGAGGGTAACCGGAGAAAGGTGTGTGGGGGAGGAGAGGGGCTGTCGTGTACATTTCTCTCTGGGGCTGACTTGTTTCCTCCGCTCGTCTCCAGCCCCTTTCACGCGTTCGTTCCCCTCATTACTCCAGGCGCGTGGCACTCCCCCGTTCTCCTCTCCTCCCACAATCACTGGCTGGCGGCATGGCTTTCTTCTCCTTATTAATTGGGTTTCGTTACGTTAAGCCCCCTGGCCAAAAGGCCATCCTGCTAATAAAACATTCCATTTTTAACACTTCTCTGAAAGCCTGGCTGACCAACTGGGGGAATGGTAATTGGTTATTTATTTAAGCTTCACCCTGCTTGGCGGTTAGAGTGCTGTGTTTTGGTGGAGAGGAGAAGGGTGGACCTTTCCTCTCTGGGGCCTATAAAGGATGAAAACCGGAGGTGGGCGTTTGGAAGGGGTGTGTTTGCCCACCTTTGTTGCGCAAAGGTCAGGCATCTTACACAAGCGCGCGCACACACATGCGCACGCAACCACACACACCCTCCCCTAGTCTCTGAGAATGAACACCTGGCCAGACTATGTCTGTCTCCATGGGGCTTTAGTACCGGCCACGCCCACACTTCTCTCACTACCTCAATCACTCACTTAGTCCCCCGGCCTGCCTCCCCCGGCCTGCCTCCCCCGGCCTGCCTCCCCCGGCCTGCCTCCCCCGGCCTGCCTCCCCCGGCCTTCCTCCCCCGCCCTGCCTCCCCCACTGCTCTGTCTCCCAAAATTCAATTCAATAGGTACTTTATTCTCATGAATGGATAGTTCATTAATGCCAAAGCAAACATATATTTAGGCAGCAATACATTGGAAAATAATCCTCCAAAAATAAGTTGGAAAAAAAACTTGAAATTAGGAAAATGTTTGAATTAAGTAAAAACCTTTTGCCAATGGGGTGAGAAAATGTTCCTTGTAACATTACAGGAAATTCAGAAAACAATTCAGACACAACAACAAATCTGAACAATCCTTCTATTCTTGTTTTGATACTTAAAAATGTTTTCTAAGAATCAATTCGTGCCTGAATTACAAAATATGTTTGCAGGCTTTAAGTGTTTGATTAAATTACATCTTGACAATAATCAGAGTAGACATTTTGGATAGAGATTTTGATTTGTTGCGTCTTGGTCCCTGTTTCTTTGTCTCTGTCTGTCTTTCTTCTCTCTCCCTCTTTGTTTCTGTCTCTTTCAAGTCAATTCAGTAGCTGCTTTATTAGCATGGATACATAAAGTCATGGAGTCATGTGAGGCCAAGCAGGTGTGCGGCAATCCAGACGTAGGACTAGCGTAGCATGGCTAGCATGGCTAACAAAGCTTTAGAATGAGTAATATGGAATCAAACTAGTTGCCTTTCTTCAACACATTTCCCTTGTCTTTCCTGGTGTGTCTGCCGTCACCGGTCTCTGCGTTCCTCTGTCTCACTGAGGGAACTTTACTGCAGCACCGCTAGTTTGTGTGTTCAGGTGAGGCTGCTGAAAGGGCTCTGGCTACATAGCGGAACAGTGAGGAGAGGTAGTTTTTTTTCATTTGGAGGATTTAGCAGCATGGGAAGGCATGGGAATACTTCACTGCCTCTTTACCCTCCCAGTCCCCAACTCTTGTGGAAAAACTCACGTGGTTCCTGCACACACTTGATTGTAGCTGCGGGCGGGCCGAGTCCTCATTGCATATAAATTACAGAAGTGGGAAGCGATTATTATAAACTTCCCACATTTTTCCTTTTTTTCGTTCTTCCTCCCTCCCTCCCTCACTCGACAGAAGTGGGATAATTGAGTACAAAAGGCGAGCGGTGAGGGGGGGGCAGAGTGAGAGACGCCAGGCGGGGAGAGAGACATGGAGAGGGGAGGGTGTGGAGAATCCCTTTCCATCTGAGCGACTGTATGGAAAGGTTAGCCAACTGTCGACTAGCACTGTACACATTGTAAAGGGCTCTGTAGATCTAGGTGCCAGCGTGTGCGTGGGTGGAGATCGGCTTTTGGAGCAGTTGACACCTTTTAGTGATGTGATACCCTAACTGTTCCAACTCCCATTCACAAGGGGGCGATAGCCGAGAGTGGTAGAGAGCTAACCTTAGGCTAGTAGCAAATTAGCAAATTCACTAACCTTTTTGGCTAGTGAATTTCTCCATGTGAAATATTCGTATTTTAGAATTGTTTTAGATTGCAAACCCCAGAAAAGGTTATCCTCAGAAAACCAGAAAATGTAACTTTTTTTTTTTTAATCTGACTTCCCAGGTTGAAATGGTGCTTGAATGCATTCACTCCCAAACCATCAAGCATTTGTCACGGAGCCCTACTTGGCTACTGCAGATCACTAGTCATTACGGCAAACACAAATAGCATTTGGAGTGGTTTATTTTTGTTTGGTTTACTGTTTGAACATTTGCTGAGATTATATGTAAATCTCTACTTCAGGCTACATTAATACATGTGCCTATTACAGCCAGATCAGATTAGAACCAACCAACCTTCTCAAGAAAATCGGACAATAGACAAACAATAGAGAGTGCTGGCGTTGTGAAAGAAACAATGCACTGCATTATGTTCCAGAACCTTCCTCTTCTACCAGCTGAAAGTATATTAATTCAGGGTGCCATGATTAACCTGAATCCAACCCTCTAACAGTAGTAGTCTCAAACAGAGAAAGAACTACGGTGCATCCAGCTAACTAGCTTTCCAATCAACCTCCCGTTGCAACTCTACCCACCTTGCTGTTACACACATGCAGCCACGAGCACTCTGACAAGCACGCTAAAGCATTGGGCTGTTACAAAGGAAAGCGCTGGAGCTAGAGTTTCTCCTGCCAGCCCCAGTTCCGCGCAATAAATTTTCCCCAAACCACATCTGAAGCAGCTTTCAGTGGGACGGCCAAGCTTGGTTATAGAATTCTGAAATGGAAGGTTTCTTTAAAAATTCTCTGTCTCGCTAATATGAATAGAAATGAAACCTAAGCCTATTATTTCTTCCCGACAATAAATAGGAGACCTCCATCCCGCCACTCAGCCGCCATGGAGTTTGAACTGTCGTCACGGGGATGAGAATGGCCGGCAAAATTGCGGCGACACTGTGTAACCCTTCACGGTTGCGGTCAAGTCAGGGCTGTCCAGCCACTTCCTCTGAGAGCTTAGTAGAAAAAACAGTTTGTTTAGAATGGACGAAAAGCGCAGCTGGTCCAAAATGGCGGCTCGGCTTCATGGTGGTGCCTCGAACGACTTTCTCGGGGAACATGTCATTCTCCCCTGATCATTATGTAAGGCAATCCCTGTTGCGGTAATGAGACGGTTTTCCTGTGGCATACAGTGATCCGCGTGCAAGCCATTTTGGTGCTGGCTACTAGAGAAGATATGGTTATTGATCCCATGCCTCATACAATATGTGCCTCCCAGATTTCCCTAAATGCTGTGTCGGTCACAGAACCCGGCAGGTTTCCCTGGTGGATTTAGCCTTTAGGACACAATAGAGGCACAGTTTATTAAGAAGTTGAGAGAAATGGGCTGTGACAGCTGCAACTGGGATTGCACAAAAGAGGTCTTCTTCAGTATGGTGAAGGCTAGGGCAGTTCACAACAGCCCGCTTTCTCCGGCTAAGGAGTGCGCCTGCAAGCAGTCTGCATGGGTTTATATATAGATGTATAGTGAAGCGTTTGATATATGTTTGCGCGTCTGTGGCTGTCATCGACTCATTTGCATATGTGGTTTAGAACCCACCCCTTCCACACTCTCCCCGTCCCCTTCCCTCTGTCAGAGAAGAGAGCTTGAAGATTGGAGAGCTTAAATGAAAATTCTCCATTCAGGTTCTTATCTCATTTCCACAGGGAAGCAAATGGGAGCTGAAAGGCGTAAAATGAAGAGAAGAGGGGCTATGATGGTATCGTTTTAGCCCCAGCTTGTATAGGCACATCCCTGGCTGCTGCAGGCATGGTTCAGGCACTCTATTAGGGGATAGGGGCCCTCCGATTAGGCCTGTTTAGTCCTTTCTGGTCCTCAAGGTAGGATAAAGAGCCATTAAAGCTACTCCAGCACACCGATTATCCTGCAACCCTTGACCCCGTCTGACCTGGGGTGACCAGGTTTCACCTGGTTTTCGGATGTCAGAATTTCCAAGCTAGGGATTAGGGACTAATTAGTCAATATTAGTGAGCTAATTTGTGTTGTTTGAAGTTGGATTGAGATTTGGGGGGATTTTGTCTCTGACTATTCTTTTCATTTTTACCATTAGTGTTTTTCATCCTTTTCTTAAATAGGTTTTAAGAAAAGATTCAGTCCAACGCTAGTTGGTATGTTGGCGTGTGTGTGAGGAAGGCAAGCGCGGGTGTGTCCTGATGCTTAACCAGGCTCAGGAATCCCCCACCCCTGGACACCCTCCAGCCCAGCCTACCATGCTACTAAACCCCCTGGTTAGCAAGGGTTGTGGTGGAGTGGGCGGTGTGGGGGAGGTGCCAGGAACAGGACATTCCACTGTGGCCCCCACCAATTAGCATACTGGGAATGTCACATTAGCACAGATCCTCTCACTGCCAATCCACACAGCGAATATAGCCTAGTGCAGATCTGTATTATAAGCTAATGCACACTATGTGATGCCTTTAGCTAGCATGTTGATGCACTGAGCCGGATGGGGCCTCTCCGAACGCCCCTGGATTGGTTGACGTCTTCAGATTAATCCTGTCGCCTTGGAAACATAACACGTCATACGTCAACCCGTTGTTCTCGCGCCCCGGAAGGGAGTGGTTTTCCGGAAGGGAGTGGTTTTCCGGTGCGTCCTTTGGAGGTGTGCGAACGGAGGACTGCCCTGCACTCTGACAGTCGTGGCTCAGTGCTGGTGCTCTCTGTGAATAGTGGGTTTAACATGGCTAAGCAGTACCATGTGTTCAGTTCTGCTGGAGCGTGTCAGCGACTGGGGGTTCGGGGCCGGCCAGGGCCGTTCTGGCCGGTGGGGTGGGCTGGTGAGTGAAAGGGGGTGCTGGTGTCGGAGTCAGCCCGGGGGGTGCTGGGGGAAGGGGATGCCGCGCTGACGTGATTAACGCTGCCTTTTGGTTCTACCGCAGATGGCCTTACGATGCCCCCCGTTCTCCCCTCCATCCCTCCTCTCTCCTCCTTCCTCTGTAATGAACTCCTCTTATTCACCGGCTAATGACTGCCTTTGATCTCCCTGCTCACTGAGACCTCTGCTCTAACTCTGCCCTGTGGGTCTCTCTGTCTCTCTCTCACCCTCCCCCCTCTGCCCCCTGGCACACAGACACACCAACGGTTATGGCGGTACTGGTTGAGCAAGACTAAATTAAGTTTTGAGGTGCTGTGGAAAGCCTGGACTGAAGATACATTGTATCTATGCACTGGCCAAAAGTATGCGGACACCCACTCATGGAGCAACTTCCAAAGTCAGGGCCATTAATGTGGAGTTAATCTACAGCCTCTGCTCTTCTGGAAAGGCTTTGCACCAGATGTGCTAACAATCAGCCACAAGCGCGTGAGTGAGGTCAGGCACTGACGTCGGGGCGATGAGGAATCGTTCCAACCCACCCCAGCGGTGTTTGAAGGGGTTGAGGTCAGAGCTCTGTGCGGGCCAGTCGTGCAACGTTTTATTTTGGTTCATTTTCCGAGACTCATTACCCAGCACTTCCCTGCAAACCGTGACATTCTGGACGCTCTTGTTGTTTCGAAAATGTGTTGGAAAGTTATTGCTCTGTTTGCGTTCAATGACGATTTGTGCATTACGTGTTGCGAGGCGAGCGAGCGAGCGAAAACGGCGCACATTTACAGATCCACAACTCTGCAGCCAGGAAGGTTTGCGTAGTAATCTAAAAAGGCAAAAGAAAGTTCCGGTAAGGATCACACATCTCCCTCTACCTCGTGCAGTTGCTTGAGGCTGAGAGCACAGTGAACAGAGGGCGGAGTTACACTTTGTTTTGGACAATAACTGATTGTCCGAAACAATCAGTTATTCATTAAATAATTAGGCATTTAGTCTGACACTTCACAACTCAGTGTTTCCATGTGCGCCCATAATGGGTTACGACTAATAGTTCAATAAAGGCTACTCTAGAAAATGCGTTCATCCTGCGCCATTCTAATGGCGGAAAACTTTACAGCTGAATCACAGTTTTGGGGGTTATTGGTGTTCTCTCTAACAGTTTCCCACTACTGGATTTGGGCCGTTGATGGATTGCTGCCGAGATTGTCTGGTTTACCACATAGAAACTCGGAATCTCTGTTAGAATGGCCTTTGGGTCCTTAATAACCTCCCAGACCAAGGTCCTTCTTGTCTGGTTACTTGGTTTGGCCAGACGGCCACCTCTGGAAGAGTCTTGGATCCAAACTTCTTCAGTTTCACAATAATGGAGCCAGGTTTGCTCCTGGGAACGTTACATGCTTTAGCAGGGTTTTTAGAACCTTCCACAGATCGATGCCTCGACACGGTTCTATCTCTGGGTTCTACAGCGATCACCTCGGCTAGGGTTTTGTTGAGTCTTTCGACAAGCACTGTGAAGCGTGAGACCTTGTGTAGGCAGCTTTGGTCTTTGCTAAATCGAGTCCAATCAATTGATAAGACACAGGTGGATTCCAATCGTGTTTTTGTGTGACATTTTAAAGATAATCAGAGGACACATTGCATCTGTGCCCAATTTAGCGACATTGCAAAGGGTCTAAATACTTGAGAGATTTTAGTTTTTCCTTTTAAATAAACTGGCACACATTAAAAATATAGTTTTAAAATTTCTCATTATGGATTATAATGTGTAGACTAATTGCTCATAGGATATTTTATCAGTGAAATGTAATATTTAACACAACAAAATGTGAAGGAAGTGAAGGTATCTGAACTTTGTACTTTGAGAATGGTGTGCGTGTGTGCAGATGGGTGGGCAGGTGGCTGTATACTGTGTGTGTGTGTGTGTGTGTGTGTGTGTGTGTGTGTGTGTGTGTGTGTGTGTGTGTGTGTGTGTGTGTGTGTGTGTGTATATAGACAGTGTGTATTTTATATAATATACAGCTCCGGAAAAAATGAAGAGACCACTGCACCTTTTTCTATCCTTTCCAAAAAAGTTGAAAAGGAAAGTTTTGATTGAGGAACAGAAGGGGTTTCAATTGCAATGGCCTCTTAATTTTAACCCTTCCGTTCCTCACTCAAAACGTTCCTTTTCGACTTTTTTGGAATAGAAAGAAAAAGGTGCCGTGGTCTCTTCATTATTTCCAGAGCCCTAACTGTATAAGTGTATAAATGAATATAATTCAAGTTTCTTTGTTTTGCCATTAATCTTAGGGTTCCTTTTTATGTGTGAGTGTGTGCTACACAAATCCCCAAAAGTCATGCGACAGAGGGCCAGAACCCTGTGTGTCTCATCATTTGTCTTCCCCCTCTCTCCCTTGTCCAGTCCAATAAGGTTCCGGTGGTGCAGCCATCACATGCGGTCCACCCACTCACCCCCCTCATCACATACAGCGACGAGCACTTCGCCCCCGGGCCCCACTCTGGACACCACCCCCAGGACGTCAACCCCAAACAAGGTAGGTGTGCCGCTGACCCTCCCGCTCCGCCCCCACTCCACTTTGCTCCGCCCACCAGATCAGGAGAGGGCGACATTCGTAACACACCGTATGTGTGACACGACAGGAGCAGGGAGTATATACATCCTGTGAACTAGGCCAGATGTTGAGGTCACACTGCGCTCAGCACTGCTTCCCGTCTCTGCGTAGAGGCGTACGGCCAGTGGTGGGTGTCTGTGGGAGTTGTAGCATTCGCTGGGATACACACACACACACTCACACAGCGTGATGTGTCTCCCACTGTCGTAGGACGCAGCCGTGTCTCAGTCTAGATACCCTATGCATGCTCTTTTTCTCTGTTCATCACTCACCGTCTTTCTGTCTCCGTGACACTTTGTTTCTATGACACTTTGTTTCTATGACACTTTGTTTCTATGACACTTTCTGTTTCTGACACTTTCTGTCTCCCTCAGCTTCTGACACAGTCTTTTACACCCTTTCTATGTCAGTTTCTCTGACTCTCTGACTCTCCTTTTTTCCCTTGTCTCTCTCTCTCTATCTCAGGCTCTCTGTCTCTTTCTCTGTCTGTCTTTCTCTCTGTATGCCCTCACGTAAATACATTATAATAAGATCCCTAATGGCTGTAGGGCACAGAGGCGGTTTGACGGCCCAGGTTCAGTCAAGGTGAGACTATCACTGAGCTTAATGTATCCCTGGCCTGGCAGCTGCCCTCCAACTGCCCTCCATATGCGCCACCCCCATCTTCCTTCCCGACTGCTCCCCTCTTCCTTCCGGCCCCCCCCCCCACCACTTCAAAGCAGGAGGTTGACCAGACAGGATGCGATGTCTGATGACGGGGCAGTTTGGTAAATAATCCAATATGGCCGTGCCGTACTACAGATCCATCCGGGCTGGGAGTCGTTTGGTACAGCGTGTGGGCCTGCTGAGACACCATAGTGTAATGGGACACAATACATAGAATGGCTCTGGAAGGATCATCACCTCCTCCCTGGTTACAAAAACCAGGACTCTTTGCTTTATTCACGCACACAAGACTAATTATGCAGAATGTGTAGCTGCAATAAGACAACTTTTAAAACACAAGGCACTACATTCAATTAAATTCGAAAAAAAATGACTGTCCAAAGGGCTCTGTTTTCTATTTTGGATTTGGTGAAAGAGAGTTGATGATAAAAACCGCAGTTATATTCAAAAACCCTGGAGGAGATATGAGGCTAAATCGACCCTCATGCTGCTTTAGTCCCTTCTGGGTCCATGTAGGAGAGATCTTCTAGAGGAATTAGCTGTAAATGAAGTCCCCTGACATTTCCAGGCCTAAATATTGTGGATGTAGTTAGGACCGGCTAAAGATACTTAAGAAGCAAGGAGGGCAGTCTCGATGCACACACCCCACCCCCCCACTCTCCCCCTTCTCTCTCATCCTCTCCTACTCCCTCTAATTTTCATTGACCAATCGGATCTCTGCCCTCCTTAGCGGAATCAGGACTTTGATCTTCTCGTTAATTATGAAAAACAATCATGGATTTTCTCATTATGGGGCCTAATAAGCTTTAATACTTGCAGTGCGGTGATGCTGTTTCGAAGGTCGAACTTCAGAGCCCTTTGAACATGTAGATTTCAGCCTTTCACGTTCTAATTTAAGACACAGTGAACTAGTACTTGAAACAATATTTAAAATGTACCATATTTGGCGACGTGATACATCTGAGTACAAGGTAATTGCAGGTGTGGATAAGGGAATGCCAGTAGTTGCCGTTAAGGAGGAAAGACTTTGAGGGTGTGAAGGCCATCAGCCCAAACGTGTGAGGGAGTAACTGAGCACTATTTCAGTGCCGCGAGAGGAGGTGTGAACACACTAAACTACCACCTCCTTCCCTGCGTCTCTCACTCCCCCCCTCCTACGCCTCTCCCCTCCCTCCCTCGCCAGTGCCCTGGGAGTGCTCTGAGACGACGGCGCGGTGGATTAGCGGGCAGTGGCGTGTTGGAATCCGGCGTTGCTACAGTAGCTTTGGAGACATAAGCCTCCTCTCTGCCCCTCTGAGGGGCAGAGCCCTCTAGACCACCGAGGGAGAGAGAAAGAGAGAGACAGACAGACAGGGTCCATGTGGGATTAGGCGATAGCGTTAATCTGGAGGCCCTTGCCTTCTTTTCTTCTTCTCGACGTGTGCGCGCGCGAATATCACGGCGGGGCCTTTAGCACACCAGTCCCTGAGCCCGGCTGCCAGTTTGACACATCCATTCACCAGGGAACGTCTTTTCTTCAGACACCTCCCTTTTGACCTTGAAGTCCATGACGTCCAATGTTGACGAGGAGAGCGCGGGAGACCGAGGAGCCAGTGACAGTAAAGGGCTCAGGGAATTCTATCAGCGGGGAGCATTAGAGTGAGCACAGAGACGCGGGCCATAATTAACACTCTGTTCGGCTTATGACCGGACTGGGGAAGGCTGAATGGGCCAAATGTGAGCCTTTTTTGCAGGGGTCACTGACAGGTCATCAGCTTCCATCAGCTAACCAGAATAGCTTGCGTTCCAGACTCAAATAACAGACTTCAGTTCGAGTATTACTGTCAGACACCGCAGAGATTATCAAATCATTGACGTTACTGATGTTGGAATTTCTTGAAGCGAATTAAATTGTAACTGATCTTTTTGGGCCCCCTCACTAAATTTCATGTTTCATGCACATGCATGCATCTCTCACACACACACAGACACACACAGACACACACACACACACACAGACACACACACACACAGACACACACACACACAGACACACACACACACAGACACACACACACACACACACACACACACACACACACACACACACACACAGACACAGACACACACACACAGACACACACTCACAGACACACACTCACAGACACACACTCACAGACACACACAGACATTGTGCAGGGTTGAACCATTCCTAGCAGGACACACACCACACAATATTTATGTTAATATTGTTTTAATAAAATGTGTTTCATAACAATTGTGACCAGTAATGTACAGTATCTGGAGAACAGACAATGACTAGTGCTTGGTTCAATTTTCATTCCACACCTAAATTCTCCTTCTCTGCAGCTCTTTTCAGTTTGGAATTGGAATTTGATTTCAAATCCTGGAGTCTCTCCTAACAGTCTCCTAACAGTCTCCTAACAGTCTCCTAACAGTCTCCTAACAGTCTCCTAACAGTCCGGCACGCTCTCATTGTATAGTTGTAGCATTGCTTTACCTGATTGACAGTGTTTCCTCAGGTGGTCACAGAGGGTCTGTTCTGAGCCTGTGCTCGGTCATGTAATTGTGCATGTGTGTGTGTTCACGCATGGTCAGGTCATTGAGAGTGTGTTCTGTTCCTTCTCATACAGGACAGTACCACTCATCCTGTCTCTCTACAGGCCTACAGCGGCACCATCCTGGACCCGACATGCCTAACTTCTACTCCCTCTCACCGGGAGCAGTGGGACAGATCACCCCGCCACTCGGATGGTACGTTTTGGATAACCCACACACACCAGCTAGCCTCTTCAAGTAGGCCTGTCAAGTGAAAGCTGTGATTATGGCCCCCATTCCCCAATGTCAGTATCGCCTGTTCACCCTGATAATCCACTAACCCACGCTAGCCCTAACCCACGCTAGCCCTAACCCACGCTAGCCCTAACCCACGCTAGCCCTAACCCACGCTAGCCCTAACCCACGCTAGCCCTAACCCACGCTAGCCCTAACCCACGCTAGCCCTAAACAACGCTAGCCCTAAACAACGCTAGCCCTAAACAACGCTAGCCCTAACCTACGCCATATAGTCAGGAGCAGTGAGTTTCCCGTGCAGTCTGACACCGGTGTACTGCTGCTGTAGCTTTATCAGTCCGATACTGAGGAGTGTTGTCCGCCACGTAGGACAAGCGGTTCTGTCCAGGCTGTTTAGAGGCCCAGGTGGCAGGTTTCTTCCCGAGCACCTCCTCTCCCCTCTACTTACTCCAAACAGGACTAAATTCTTGTTCCAGACTATTATATGGAATAAGAATTTACCTGAATAAAGTAAATTCATTGGTTCTTGTTCCAGGTTCTAATGTAGATTTATGGCTTCTGGTTCCAGGTTCTCCCACCACATGGTCCCGGGTCCTCCTGGGCCGCATGCCACGGGGATCCCTCATCCGGCAATCGTCAACCCCCAGGTCAAACACGAGCCCCAGCACGACAACGACCTGATGCACATGTGAGTCCCCCAAACAGTGGCTCTGCCTGGGCCTGTTTTAACCCAGGGACGTCCCACACACACGCTCCCCCATCTGTCTATTCTATTCAGCGTAGTTCCAGGTATTTGTACCCTGAACCACACAGCAACCCCCCCTTCTCCCATTAACTTGATGTGAGGAGATAAGCAACAAGGGGCCTCTGGGAACTGATAAACGCCCCACCATGCTTCATTTGGCCCTTGGCATCACAACCTGCATACCAACTGATAGATCCTGCCTAAAAAAGTGTCACACAAACACACACACACACTTCAAGGTCGTGTGTGTGTGTGTGTGCACGTGTGTGTGTGTGTGTGTGTGTGTGTGTGTGTGCGCGCGTGCGCGCTGAGGGGAACGGATTGGTTACCATTACTGGTGATGAAGTAATCTCTCGCTCCGCATGAAAGCCCCAAGACGGTACGACCGCGCATGATTAAAAGCTTCTGGCATCGTGGCAACCCATCGCACGCACCCTTTCTCCCCATTGGCTGGGTCGCACCAGACCCGTTTAGTCTGTTCTGTTCTCACACTCAAGAGGCCGGCCCCCTTTTGGTCCTCCCCCCCCCCCCCCTTTTTTTTTTTTTTACTGCCGCCCGTCATTCCCTTCTTCTTTACCTCCCTTCCTTGTTTTTCTTTTCTCGCCAATTGTTTTGCCAGGAAGCCCCAGCACCACGAACAGAGGAAGGACCAGGAGCCCAAGAGGCCCCACATCAAGAAGCCGCTGAACGCCTTCATGCTCTACATGAAGGAGATGAGGGCCAACGTGGTGGCCGAGTGCACGCTGAAGGAGAGCGCCGCCATCAACCAGATCCTGGGACGCCGGGTACGTAGGGGCGCGGCAACGGTACCCGGGCCGGGCACTTGAAGGGAGAATGCTTGACCTCCCAACCCCTCCTTTAGGGAGCGCTGGTCGTGGTGGCCTTCACTGCAAAACAATCCGAATTTAGGAAAGAATATGCTAGAATCAGGCAAACGTCTTTCAATGGGGTGAAACTCAATATTCAGAAATGATGCAACATTCCCTAATTTCGTTATGAACTGATTCTTGGAATAAAGACAAAACATTTTTATCCTTTGATTAAACAAGAGAATCAGGTTTGTTCAGATATTTTGTTTGTCTGAATTTCTGTCTATGTTGCTTTTTGTTTTGTTTCAAGCAACATTTTCTCACCCCATCAGCATATTTATTTGCTTATTTTTTCAAATGTTGAGTTTTTTTAGCTTATTTTTGAGGAAGCATTTTTTGCACTGTAACATTAGAAATACACTTAATAGAATGTGCGTAGAATTTTTAAACACATGTTCTATTTTATATTAGCCCAAGCCCAGACGAATTGAAAATGAGGCCCCATGAGGTTATTCTGTAATCAATAACCACCTGATCCCATCTGTCATTCAGCTTAAGGGCTTCTAGATCATAGAAATAGAATCCATAGAGCAGACCCCTTCATTAAGTCAATAATGGTTTAAGGTTAGAACTGGCAGCCAGTGTGTCAAAAGTTTAAGTTCTTTCTACAGATTCAATTTCTTTGAGTTTTCCTTCAACTCTGTCACATCAAGATCCTTCAAGGGGCCAATAATGATGACCACTTCCTTGTCCTAAACGGTTACCGATCATTACAACGATTGACTCGCAGCCTGACTCAGGGGGGAAACTTAACGACACTGGCTTTCTACAAAACCATAAATAACAATAGTGATGGCACGACGTGGAAATGACTAAATGTGTTCCTTTTGAAATGGGCGAAGAGAGAGGCCGCAAGAATGGAAAGCCTTAACAGAAAGCCCTGGAGGTCGGGCCAGCCACAGCAAAGCCCCGTTTGTGGCCGATGTTCAGTAATTGCTCGTTGACATAGTTTGACTCAAAAGCGTTGCTAAATTGGAACCAGTGTTTTGATATGAAATCAATGTTTTTCTCCCTCTCTCCTCACTCTCCTCTCTCTCCTCTCTCTCCTCTCTCTGTCAGTGTCTCCCTCACTCTTCCCATATGTTAATCTCTTCATCATGTTCACTACTTTTTTTTATCCCTCTTTGTTTCATTTCAAAGTTAAAAAGGTCAGTTTTTCCCCCCGTACCAAAACACAAGCATGCGTGTCTTCGGAGGGAACTTGAAAGTGCATGCTAGTAACTGACTGTGTGCTGTGTTGTCCCCCCCCCCCTCCCTCTTGTAATCTTCCTCCCTGTGCTGAAACAGTGGCATGCTTTATCTCGGGAAGAGCAAGCTAAGTATTACGAATTAGCCCGAAAGGAACGGCAGCTCCACATGCAGCTCTACCCCGGCTGGTCCGCCAGAGACAATTATGTAAGTATCATATGGAAACATGTTGGCAGCGGAGAGGCGTGCGTGCGTGCGTGCGCGTGTGTGTCTGTGTGATATATCAACTGTGTCCTTCCACACCTGGGTTCAAATGAAGTGTGAGATTTACCGGGGCAGATCGATGGGGGCCTTTACTGTAGTCGAAATGTAATTTTTTTTGGGCCCCCTTTAGATTTGATATACAGCAGTTCTGTATGTTAGCAGAATAAAGCAGAATGCTGTTGTTTTTATAAAGGCAATTGTTGCTACATGCTGATAGACATCAGCCTGTTTCATGTTAATAGAGGCATTTTGTTCTACTCTCTCATTGCCTGTTGTGTAAATCACAGCACTCTAATTCCCTTACATTGTTACCATCCTAATGGATTGTAGTATCAGAAACACTATTATGTGACATTGTGAGCTGAGGGTCTGTAATGGCCGCGGTCTTTGATGTTCCATCTCAACGTGGAGGCCTCGGATATGTAAACAAAGTTGATGCCCCTGACAAAAGAAAGAGTGTGTGTGTGTTTGTGTGTGTCCTTGTCCCTTCTGTGTGTGTGTGAGCCTGTTGCGTGTTTGGCGCGTGCACGTGTGAATGTGAACGTGACAGTATGCTAGTGCCTGCCGTCGTTTAAAAAGTGTGGCTCCAGCACTCGCTGTCACTCCACCACCCGGAGGGTCCCTTCGTGGTGTTCATCTGCCTCCCCCCCAGACAGCCCCGTCACCCTTCCCCTTCTGCCTCCGTGGCCCGGCCGCGCCACGCTGGGAAACGCGCCGTCGCCGGACGCCCCGGCGTACTTGTCTGGAACAGGCTAGAGCAAACAAAACGATGGAAATTGCCGTGGAGGTTCTCTGTCACCGGGCCGGCAAATGCTGCGGTCATTGTCAACACAGCTAGGGAAGAATTTAACTACCGCTGCCAGTTGCTGTATGCTAGCCATGCTACCGGCTAACGCAAACGGGGGGAGGGTACTTCTTAACCTGAAATATACACTTTGTAAGCTACTTTCAATTTTGTGCAGCAGATAGAGTCTAAACATGTCCATACATCCAATGACCTTGTCCTTATGTCCCTACAAAGCCTATGTTCCATTGACCTCCACACTTCATGGATAGCGCAGCGTAGCGTAGCGCAACGCAAAACAGGACTACACAGACCAGAAAGTCAGCACCAGGCCTGTATACATTCCATTACTCCTAGCCCGTTGGTGCTCTGACAGTTGAAATCCGATGTCCAGAATATACGGGGAGGGATCCGCAGTGACATGTCTCATTAGCCGGAGCTGAGTTCCAACAGCTGTTTTTAGGGAGAAGGGACTCTGTTGAAGATAGTGTGTCCCTGAGCCGGAATCATTCGCGTTTCACCGCCGACGCTGAGGCTCGGTCTCGGAGAGGAACTCACATCCGCTCTGTCACCGCACACGTTTAACACCGAACACAGCACCCTTCCAACATAAACTAAGCCCTTTACAGTGCTGTACCTCACTAAACACACACACACACACACACACACTGTCACAGAGCGTTGTGCTCATCATCGTGCCCCCCCCCCCCCCCCCCCCCCCCCCCCCCCCCCCC
>JACXGJ010007707.1:0-29560 GCA_016801105.1 Esox niger
TGACATTTACGTTGCCATAACCACATTCAAGTAGGAAGGTGGATATCGACAATGCAAATTTTAACTTCAATTGTTTGTTGACCTTCAATAAGAAGATGAATTAAATGTTCCGCCCAGGCCACACACACGTATTCAGGTGAACACACACACACACACACACACACACACACACACACACACACACACACACACACACACACACACACGCGCGCGCGCAAACTCACACACACAAGTGTCACTCTGTTCAAGTATTACATAAACAAACATTTAATAAAGGACACTATCCTACTGAAGCTGGTGTACTGGCAACCTAAGATATATGATGAAAACCCAGTTTACTGTCACTCTTTTCAGAAAATATTCTTTTCTCTGTCTTCTCTCACCTTCTTCCACGTCCTCTTCTCGCAACAGGCCTTGGAACTGATTCTGCCGGGAACTGTGTTTTGTGTCAATCCCACTTGAGTAACAGAACCGCGGATAGGGGACATGTCACAAGCCCATGCCAGGAAAGTCTCTGTTGAAAACAGGGTAGTCTTGTGACAAGTTCCCGTAAGTGAAAGAACCCCCCCTCCAGCCCTCACTCACTCACACACACACACACACACACACACACACACACAAAGAGACACACAGGATCCTGTCTGACACATCTGTGCTTTTCAAAGAGATTTTGAGAAACCTTTAGATTGAAATTACATGTTGCTGACTGGCAAAATGTGTTCATATCCGTTGTAGATATGACCCAGGGTTATCACAACCTGTAAAAACGCTATTTTCTAGTAGAGTAAGGTGGTTTAAGAAATAACCTAATGCAGAAACGTGTGCGCAGAGGGAAAAACCAAGTCTCCAAATTCATTTAGTGAAGGTCATGATAACTTTTCCCTCTAATGTAGTGATATAAATATATCAAAAGTCCTTTTTCAAGTTTCTGTTGTTGTGTGGTTCATTTCACTTTCATTTCTTGATCGCTCCAGACAGAGTTTGACAATGGGGACACCAGCAACAATAGGAAACAAAGTGTCTATCTTTAAGTCCCAGCTGTGATTTGCTGCTAAGTATTTTTTTAGTATGTCTTTTTTGTGGTAAAATTCATGTTGTTTTTATTGGGTTTATCTTTTAGTGTCAATGTGACTTTTGAACACAAAACATTTCTGGACAAAACATTTGTTGGTTTATTGGGTTGAACAGAAAGGAAAATAGGACACTTGTCCTTTGTCTATCCCTCTATCTCTCTGCCAGAATGGAAGACCTCCTGTTTCCACTTGCCTTCTCTGTTTGGTTCATAATGATTACACTTCCTCTGACCTACTTTCACATAACCAAAATATATGTTCTTAACTCCAATGATTGCGTTTTGTGTGTGTATATATCTAGATCTATATACATACATATATATATATATATATATATATATATATATATATATATGCTTACATATCTTTTCTGATATTCAGTATATATACAACTGCACAAGCTGAAAACAAGATTAGAAGTTTTCCATTATGTTTTGGAAATTCTGTAGGGGATCATTTTCTCCTCTGTAGGGCAAAGTCTTTGTCTGGGGCCAGAAGTTTCTCTTTTCTGATCATGTGATCGAACAATGACAATTTCTGGACATATTTCTTATCAGTCACAGTACTGTACCAGCCCAAATTTTGGACTCACTCATTCAACTCATTCACTCATGTAACTGTGTCTGAACTTTTGACCGGTACTGTACCTACTTCCAACCCATTACAGCTCCATAAATGGCCCTTTGTTTAGGAACATTCAGCAGGTTTAAAAATAACAACAATAAAGCCATATAGTGTAAACACTGCTTGTGGACTGGCTACTTCCTAAATGAAAAGGGTGAACTGGTCTGGTCTCCACTCTACCGATACTGTACATGCATAACAATCTGGGTGCTGTGGGTGTCATGTGACGGCTGGCTTCTTCAGAGCACTAGTGAACAATACCTGCTTATTATTGAGGATATAGAGGTTTATGTTTTGAGAACAACCCGGCCTAGTTGAAATCTGAGAGGTGTGTAGAGGAGAGCAGTGATGACCTGGGACGTCATCATTAGTCAGGTGACACACACACACACACAAAAAGTCAGCGAGATAACACCGACACACAATGACACCCAGACACGGGATGGGAAAGATGGAAAAAGAAGAGGAGGAGGCAGATTAATGTCAAGGTAAACAGTGAAGGGGAAGGAGAAATGTTAACCTTTGCAGGTTAAAAGTGATTTCCAGACAAAGACGTGTATCCTCAAAGCAAGAACTACAACAACAGTGACATCCTTCATGGATTTATCATTTACAAAAGCATTTGCAGCAAGAAATTGACCCAGAAATAGGCTAGTGTCCATGGCCCGCATTGTTAGAATGAGATAATAGGAAAAGAGAGTTCAGACAGTATTAGATATATAAACTTGCAGCACTTCGAAGTGAGACGTGTCACCTAGCCTGATTGTGATTAGTTCCTGGTGGTGCCTGTGAGTGTGGGGGGGGTTGTGAATACATTCCCGGTGTTGAGCAGCCATGTTGCGTCATTGTTACAGCTCAGTACTCAGTCCCCTTCAGATGGCTCTTCTAATGCTTGTTGTTGTGTTGTACAGAAAAACAAGTGAGTGCTAATTGTTCTTGAAAGTCTTGGCTTTCAGTGGTGGCAAGCTGCTATAACAGTTCAATCTGGACAGTCATTTTATAGATTCATTCAATTCCTGTTGTT
Source organism: Esox niger (assembly GCA_016801105.1). Classification (NCBI taxonomy): domain Eukaryota; kingdom Metazoa; phylum Chordata; class Actinopteri; order Esociformes; family Esocidae; genus Esox; species Esox niger. Next base: position 2,722 of record JACXGJ010007707.1, read on the forward strand.
TTAATAGAATATTTTTTTTCCAGATTATGAGGTTGAAATGAAGTGGAATAATAAAAACAGAACATTACCTCTTTTGAGCAACATTTCTTTTTTGCAGACAGTAGAAGTGCAATGAAACATTTACCTAACATCACAATTTAATCTGACTTTAATACACCACTGATATCTGTGTAGATATCTAGTATGTTCCTCTGGCTAAATATCAAGTATGATTTTAAACGGGAATACTTTTGTTCAATGATTTTAATAGGATTTTATTGGAGATTCTGTCTTTGCAAATGCTTAATGTGTAGTTGGCCTGTCTATGTGTGAGATGCACACAACGTTTGTGGCTAAAATATCTTCATTGTTCTCATTTATCTGTTACCTGGGAAAGTATGTAAATGAGCAAGATGCTCTGTATCTTTAGAGGCACAAGTCATTTGTATCAACTCTTTAAGTGCAGTAGTTGAGTTCAGTGTCCAAAATAGACCATACCCCAGGCAGTATTTCACAAGCTACCATCGGTGCTTTATGGATGAGGCAAATTTATGATGAAGCCTAAAATGTGTTTGTGCTGGGCGGAGAAATCCCCATACAGTCTTTGTAATTTAATTATTTTAATAATTTCTGTATGCTCTATAATCAATCATTGTTTTCTTCACTTTATGAAAAAACTCCAACATAGGAATTTCGATCATTTATTTACCTGACTACCCATTCATTCTTGAAATGCGTAGTTTGTGTGAGCATTTTGAAAGAAGCCCAACTCCCTACCGAGATCACCAGTAAGGTTCTATCTCACCCAAACACGCTTACATTCTATAATTAATGTTTTATCAACTTCCACAATCATTTTCACAAATTTAGGGTGTTAAGTTGACCAGTTTGTGTGGAAATATAATCTGAACAACTGTGGAAATCCCAGCCTTGACTACGCTGGGCCTTTAATGCCCAATCACCGCCCTTTAAGGGGACACAGGTGCTGAAGATAATTGTACCGTTTTGGACATTGGCCACAAAGCTCATGTGTAAGTGGACATTATGCTTCTTTTTGCACTTGTTTTTGTGATTCATTTGACACAATGCTTTGGTTCACCTCGTGTTTAAGAGTTCCACTTGGCGCTCAGAATCAATACAAAGGGTGGAATAGTGTAAGCTATAACATTTCTTGTGGCTACTTACGTACTGCCACATTTTTTTTAAACTGACTCTGGCATTTCCAGCAAAAACAAACAAGGAAACAAAAATGTTGTGTTCAGCACTGCACATATTTGTGGGTAGTGAACTAAGGCCTGGAAATCATCTTTCCTGGAAACATTTCTAAGGGTATTATTGAAAATAACTCTCTGGGTTCCCTTTGGCTAAAATACCTTCTACCTAAATGGTTACCTTAGAAAGAGATACACAAATATTTCTCTTCATTTAATTTTATATATAAAAGAATAAAACACTCAACCTCAATTGTGTAATTAATGTGCTGATATGTCATCAAAACCAGTCACTTTCAAACTTGAAACTGAATGCCTAGAGTTTTACTTCCACATAACTTGGTCAAGTGGTAACAAAACCCTGTTTTATACCTGTTTTGTATTGTTGTTTTGATCATGAAATAAATCAACATTCAAAAGTATGTGCTGATGTCTTTTTAGTGATGAGAGCAAAACTTTCAGTTCAGGATGTGCAAGATGATGCAACATCACACAGAGCCTCTACATCCAAAGCCTTCACTGGTTGTCCAGTGGTTCAGGGCCATTCTGTTACTGTGTGAATCCAAATTCACTTTCAAGAGAGAATCTGTGATATCTCAAGGGATGGAGATGGCAACTATGAATATAAAAGCCCAATAGTGTTAGTAGTCTGGTGTGCCATTGACCAAAAAGGTGGCAGAGAAAAAAGTGGGATTTTTCTGATTTAAGGGGACACATTATGCAAACAAGTTCAATGTATTCAAGGATAATGTATCAATTAGAACAAAAAGGGACATTTACATGAAAGGTACAAAGCAGCCAACAGCATACCAGCAACAGAGAACAGAGGGAGATGATTGTTCCTACTACATGTTTAATCAATCAATCAAATGTATTTATTAAAGCCCTTTTTACAACAGCGGTTGTCACTCAGTGCTTTTCATAAATACCCAGCCTGAAAGAGCAAGCATCAATTTTAAAGCACAGTGGCTAGGAAAAAAAACCTAAGAGGGGCCGAAATTTAGGAAGTAACCTAGAGAGGAACCAGGCACGGAAGCCGAGGTGACCAGTCCTCTTCTGGCTGTGCTGGGTGAACCTTTTAAGAGTACAAGTTGTAGTACTTAATAAAGAAATGTAGGCTGTGTCCAGAGTCTATAAAACCTAATCCAGGTCAGAAGCATGACCAGATGGACAATGACAGGGACAACCAAGTGGAGGTGGATTTGGGGGGGTGGTTATCAGACTGGCAACTGGAATCATCAGGTATCATCTTGACCTGCAACACAACCAGCTAGACTTTGTGGACAGTGGCAGCAACAAATATTTAGAGCCTGGTACTCGGGACGTGTGGGCCAATGCCTCATGTCCTCCTGAGTTTGAACGGAGCAGGAGTCAAGAACATTTAGAGAGTGCATTCCTTAAGTTTAAATGGATTTACAGTGGAGAAGGAGAATTAGCCCTACTGAGCCCTGGCACATTAATATAGCAGTATTAAACCTTGGGGCTGAGACGGTGGGTTCAGTGACACCGTCATATCCGGGGAGGTCCCGGACAGGGCCCAACAGGCAGGAAGTCAATCCACCCACATTGCCAAGCATCAACCAAAGAGACACCAACCAACCACAGCCACCCTGGAATGAGGGCAGAGTATTTCCAGCACAATGGGTGCAACTGAGAGACAAAAACAAGCTTGTGACTATGCCCTCGAATGGTATTGGAGGGTGGGCATCCCAGTGGCGATGAGAGCCCTCCTGGCAAGACAGCATCAAGCCTTTCCATTCACCTTCACATCCCTGGGCCAGACTGCACTTAATCATAGACCAAGCTGAAGAGATGAGTCTGTAGTAGAAACTCACTGAGTCTGCATTTCTAACATTAATTGGAAGATCATTCCACAGTAGTGGAGCTCTATGAGAGTCAGCCCTGCCTCTAGATGTTTGTTTAGAAATTCTAGGTACAATTAGAAGGCCTGTATCTTGCGATATTAGCTTACATGTAGATATGTATGGCTGGATCATTTCAGCAATGTAAGTAGGAGCAAATCCATGTATTGCTTTATAGGTTAACAATAAAACCTTGAAACTCAGCCCTAGCCGTAACATGCAGCCAGTCTAAAGAAGCTTGGGTAATGTGTTCTGGAGTTATGTGTTCAATTTTTTAGTTCTAGTTAGGATTCTAGCAGCCATGTTCAGCACTAATTGAAGTTAATTTATTGATTCATCAGGATAACCGGAGAGAAGAGCATTGCAGTAATCTAATAAAGGAGTGACAAAAGCATGGATTAGTTTTCAGATTTTTGCCATATTCTGAACATGGAAAAAAACAACTTTGAGATCTATTTTATATGTTCATCAAAGGAGAAGTCAGGGTCACGGGTAACACCGAGGTTTCTTAAAGATTTTTGGGATACAACAATGCAGTTGTCAAGATTCACTGTAACTCTTTGTTTTTTGGGTCCTAAAATTAGCATTTCTGTTTTTCTTCAATTTAAATGCGAGAAGTTCTCCTTCATCTACTTCCTAATATCCAAAACGCATGCTTCCAAAGTAGCTAATTTTGGGGCTTTTCCATGTTTCATCGAAATATACAACTTTGTGCCATCAGCATAACAGTGAAAGTTGATATTGTGATTCCCGATGACAATAACGGGCCCAAAACTGAGCCTTGAGGAATATCAAATCATACCTTTGATTTGTCAGAGGACATGCCATCCAGACATAGGAACTGATATCATTCAGATAAATAAGATTTAAACCAGTGTCCATATAGCCCAATATGTGTTTCCAGTCTCTCTGAGAGAAGGTAGTGTTATTTAGTGCCAAAGGCAGCACTAAGAACAAGAAGCAATAGAAGAAAAGATGCAGAACCTTTGCTTGAGGCATTTGGAAGGTCATTTTTTACCTTCACGAGTACAGTCTCAGTACAGTGATGAGGTCTAAAACTGGACTGGAGCATTTCATACATGTTATTTGTCTGCAGAGAGGCATTCAGTTGTTCGGAATCACATTTTTATAATAATTTTGAGGTCTTCAATAGACTATTGATCTTGGATTTGGACTAAGACACGTCATGGAAAATGATGAATGGTTAATTAGCCATTTCAGGATATACATAATGCTGAAAGCAGTCAATTCATAGGTTGATGCACACCACACCCGCATAAATTGTGGGCGTGGAATATGTAAATAAAGACAGGTGCAACATGTTCTCGCATTCACGGCTTTATCTGATTTATCAGTCTATGATGACATCCACGCTCATTTTGAAAGAGGTGTGACAGCTCTGTAAATCACAATTGGAGATCATCGTATGTCTCTCCCCATGTACGCATCTGAGATCTTTTCTGAGAAGATTTCAAGAATTAGGGCCAATGTTTTCATAGACTAGCTGTGTACACTGTAGTGTGCAGCGTGTTAAGATTCTTAGACAGGGCCTTTTTCATGCACAAGACAGTGCTTAACACAGTGAAGAAAAATAAGAAGATGAGACAGACACTGCAGGAAACAATTGTTGTCATTGTAAATAACGTCAATGTGGATATGTCTGGGGATTACAAACTCACAATCCACAATGCCTCCAAGCTGCATGCTTACCGGCTGCTGTGGGTGGAGGATCTCTTTGCAAAGCTTGCAGGGGGCAAGACATTCACAAAACTGGGCCAAGTCCTATAACTGCTCCTTCTGGACAAGGATTCCAAAGAGTATCTCACAGTCAGCATGCACAAAGGTTTGTTAATGTACCCTCCAGTCGGGATGAGGAGCTAAAGAGACTCTGCGATTTGAATCAGTTGGCAAAGAGACTGTACAATGTCAATCAGGACAAAGTGAAATTCTGAGTGTCAGATCATCCAGATGGTGCTGGTCGTGCCAATACTGTACATCTGTTGGACTGTCCGGACAGCCTATAGTTCAGGTTGTGCAGCTGGCCTGTTCATGGGTCATATGTTCCTTGTTATGGTGGAAGTGCAGGCAAGAAGTGGCAGGAAGCTCACATATTGAACATCACAGTGACAACAACCATGGAAAAGCTTCAGTATGTGTTTCATCCTTTGGTCTCCATAACAGTCTACCCTCACCTGCATAACTTCTGAGAAGTCATCCTGAAAAGCGTGAGTTGGTATGTTCACTGGTGGTTTTGGAGAAGGTTTACAAAGGTGGCGACCATCTGTCCTGCTCCTATACTGCTCTGGGGGATTCTATACTGCCACGAGGTCTGGGGATTCTCTGCCCAGCTATTTTATTTCTTCATCACTTGTCTGCATTTTTAGATTGTGTGTTTTTCTTACAATGCCCAACCAAATGGTAGCATAAATAATCAGAGAAGTAGAAGGTGTTTGTTACGAATTATAACAAATAATGGAGCATTTCACAGCTGCAGCTTTTTCCACACCAGAAAAATAGACATTAAGCACACAGAACGGTTTGCACGACCAGTAAGTGGGTTTTCCTACCACCCAGCTCCACTGTCATACTCTGGTCCGCAGTGCTTCACCTCACCTGGCCTGAAATGATTTAGCTAAAATGAATCAGTAGGAGAATCATCAAAACCAAGCTGTCTTGGTCTTCTTCCAGTACCGCATCCTGCCAAAAACAACTGGATAGTTTCCAGCTAAGATGTTGTTAGGCAGAAAGCCTATGGCTCACCTGGATCTACTGCATCTTGACATCAAAGCAAAAGTGAAAAGGAAGCATGAGAAACAAAAGTGAGACATGAACACCACACAAGGGAGAGACAGTTAAAACCAAATGATGCCATATACATCCTCAACTTTCCAAGCAATCAAAGCTGGTTGCAAGGTGACTAATTGTTGAGTCATGTACAAACATCCAGACCATCTCAATGCACTCTGACAAAGAAATTTGGGTCATATTCTTAGATTTAGAACCAACATACGCAAGGGAGAATGCCGATGACCAATATTGGGTGGCTGTGATCTTCGGGCCCTCAGGCAGGACTGCATTAAAACCAGATATTATGTACTGGACATCACTACATGGGCTCAGGAACACTTCAGAAAACCCTTGTCTGTGAACACAGTACGTCGCTGCATCCGCATGGCATGGGTGACTTGCACATCTGTGAAGGCACCATTAATGCTGAACAATACAGTATATACAGGTTTTGGAGAAACATATACTGCCATCCAGACGATGTCTTTTTCAGGGAAGCCCTGCATTTTCAGTAAGACAGTGCCAAACCACATTCTGCATGTATTACAACAACATGGCTACATAGTCAGAATCCAGTTGCTAAATTGGCCTGCATGCAGTCCAGACCTGTCAACCATTAAAAACATTTGACACATTATGAAATGAAAAATACGACAAAGGAGATCCTGAACTGTTGAACAGCTGAAATCCTATATCAAGCATAAATATGAATACATTTCACTTTCAAAACTCTAGCAATTGGTCTCTTCAGTTCCAAAACGCTTACAGAGTGTTGTTAAAATTAGAGATGATGCAACACATCGGTAAACATGCCCCTGACCCAACTTTTTAAAAACGTTTTGCCTGCATCAAATTCAACTTGAACTTTTTTGTTTCTGGAAAATTTCCAAAAAACAATAATATTTGTCAGTTTCAACATTTGTTATGTTGTTTTTATACAATTTTCAGTTAAATACATGGATACATGATTTGCATATCATTGCATTCTGTTATATTAGCATTTTATGCTGTGTCCCAACATTTTCAGAAATGGGGTTGTACATGGCTTATCCACAGGATAACCATTTAATGCCTCATCGATTTGGACTTAATTAAAGACGGGAGAGTTATATACAAGAAGAAAAGTTCATTCACCCCCATTGTCGATCACTTTTGGTTTCAGATACACCCTTTAGTGGTAACTAAAATAAATACATTGAAATAATGGTTAAACTCAGAGCTCCACAAAGATATTCCTTAAAATGTTTATTTTTTAGATGGTTCATTTATGAGGACAGCTTGAGGAATCTGGTAACATATAACATATCATTTCCTAAGAGTTTACCAATGAAACGATGGATCTTGCTGATGGTGTGGGAAAGAGTTGCCTAAGCAATAAAACTGTGTGCGTCAGTGACTTGCTCCCTGGGGTGTGTTGTGTTCAGTTCACTCCAGTCCCAACATCGGGGTCACTGTGTTCCTGACTGGGTCCCAGTGACGTGATAGCGATATGCTGCTCATGAGGGTGCCCAGAGAGAGCTTGGGTGTACCGAGAGAACAGTAAGCTTGACTTGAGGCGGAATACTTTCACTTCACAGTCCACGCTCCGAAAACGCTGACCTCAACAAACATCCCGATGTGACGCAAACAAACCAGACACTGCGTTGTTTCACAATAAAAAATGCAATTGAGTTGAGAGAGGATAAAAGAGAACACGTTGAGTGTTCTTCCTTGACAAAGGGGTTGTTGGTGAATACATTAGAAAAATATATATTTACTGAGAATGAGGACAGAGAAAATGTGACGGTGAGTTACGTTTGGAAGAGAGGGACGAGGGATGATGTTGGGATGCCGCACAATTCTTTTGGGGAGAGGAGGAGCTCCCTGAAGCAGAAAGACCAGCAGTGGAGCAGACGCAGCCATCTGGAGACATAGGCCACGGCTAACTGGGTCACACACATTCTCTCATTTCAAGTCCATCTCTTCAAACCCGCTGCTCTGTTGTATCTGCATTTATCTATGATAAAATCTCAGTAAACTATCTCTAGGAATGCCATCCTATACCCCATCTTTATGCAGCCAGATTGTGGCGGTGATTGTTTGTGGTTGAGCTAAAAAGCCAGAAATGAATAGACCGGTTCTCCACAAACTCATAGTTCTCCCTTCTCCCCAGACAGCTCTCAAGCTCCAGTGCATTCCTGTTGTGGTGCTACAAGCTTCTCCCAGTATGAAGTGGTTGTCTTGGTAACATACCTGTGGTGTGACTTTCCCTGTAATCAGGACCATTGCCCGGCACCCAGGGAGAAGGTTGGGCTTGAGATGTTAAGGAAGAGTTGGTCGGAGAGCGCTCTGCCGTTGTCTCAGCTTGTAATCAGGCACTATTTCTTCTCCACCACCATGGTGCTAACACACGATGACATGAGTGTCAGAGACAGGAAAGAAATGCAGAACTTTTCTTTCTTTCAGACTGTACTAGAGAGTGATTCTTTTAATATATTTTGAACAGGAGACTGGGTGGGAAAATAAGTACCTACTATTGAAATTCAAAGCTATTTACCATGCACATTCTTTGTAATAACAAAAGAAAATACTGACAAAAATACTGATTTAACCGAACAATTAATTTCCTTCATTTTTGTGCAATAATCCACAGCACTAAAACAAAACAACAACTACATTTGTAATGTTTTACTTGGCCTAGAAACTAAGGATGAGCATTGAAGCCATATTCAAACTGTATAATGCCATGGGGCATTTGGACATTCCTTCCACTTACGGGGTAGACAATAAACACAGCACTCATCTCTTTGATAATCGGTTCTGAAGATTCTTCTGTGAGCTTGTTTTTACTTCTGGAAAGGTTAGTCATTACATCTAACCCTTTGTTTCCGATTTGGAGCGAATAGGACATATATGAGATAATAAAGGTATCAGACTGGGCCAATGTCCTTGACATCTTGTCAAACAAATATATTCCCTGCATCAATTGTTATTTCCAGATTGGGTACTTAAGATACAAATGCTTTTGACTGTAAACACATGGCATCAATGTTTTTGGTGCCAGAGTTGAAATGTACAGTAAGTGTCTTGACTTCACTTGGTTACAGTAAGTAATCTATGACTTGAACAATATAATGCTATATTTGTCTTAGTGCTTTTAGATACTCCTTCATGTATGAGACAATATATCAATCTTCCTTCGATACATTACGTCCCAGTTAACTGTAACTGTTTGCAAAGTACACAATTACACAGAGGCCGGGTCATATTGGGTCATGATTTTCCTTGAAGGAGCATCAGTAGTGAGGTGTACCTTTCCGGGTCAGCTCCCTTGACAATATGCATATGTGTATCGCTAACATTAATAAGAGATATGGAAGTAATGCATGACAAAGTCCGACAGTGAGGGAATTTCCTGTGTCAGAGTGCATTCCTGAAAAACTTCTGAGGTGCTTTGCTGCACCAAGAGGGAGGCTTCAAAACATTCCAGAAGAGATAGCATTTACAGTGACCTAAACGTCGGATTGAGGGAACATTTTCAATTCTTACCTTTGATATAGCTATGTAATCTACACAGATACAACCTCTCCAACCCGTGTATAGACAGGGCAGTTTGGGTAGAAGCAAAACATTTGCTTGGACCTTGTGTAGAACAGTTGAGGAATAATGTGATTTCAGATCTACGGTGGAAATGCTGAGGTGTGTGTGTGTGTGTGTGTGTGTGTGTGTTATTAGTTAGAGGAGCATTTCCTGGACCTACCTGCTGTGGTTGTTGATGTTGTGTGTTGGGGAACATGGCAACAGCAGATTCCTCTCTCTTATTTCTCTCTCTCTCTCTCTCTGACAGGGCACGTCTACCTCTCTTTTCTCTCTTTCTGCTCCTCTCTCTGTTTCCTTTGAACGAGGGTACATGACTGTGTGTACCTCCCTCGACCACCCCCCCCTCCTCTCAACCTATCCTGTGTTTACAGAATGCACACAGCATTTGGCCTGCTCGCACAGGTCAGAACAATGAAGCCCTTCACAGTGGTGATGACAGCATGTCCATTCCCAGAAACAGGTACACTCTCTGGCTGAGTTTGTTCCATCAAGGTGGAAAATATCGAAGGTTGAGACTCTTTGTGCAAAATACTTCCAAGAAGTCTATAATAGCTATACATTAAAAATGCTGTGTGGAATACTCCCTGAAACATGGCATTTCATTTACAAAATTGCGAGACAGTATGCAAGATTTGTTTATTTACTATTTCCCCAATGCTAAAATCTCTCAATGGATAATCTCTTGACAGTCATCACTCATTTGTGAATGCTTTCAGTCACGATGCGGTTTTGTTTTTGCCGGTCCATTTTGTGTGATATTTTTCTTTCTCTCTCAGTCTCTGTATCTCTCTATTTCTCTGTCTTTATCTCTCCATGTTTTTTAAACTCTCGCTCTCTCTCTGTGTCTTTCCATGTTCCGGCTGTGGAAGAGGCAGGGTGTCTTCTGTTCTGGTGTGTCCTGACTGCATGCCACCCACCTCCCCATCTGTGCCTGTCACAGCCCCCAGGTCCATCTGGCTTCCTCCTCCGTGTCTGTCAAGTTGTCAGCTCCGTTAGCGGATCGTACCGCGGTTCAGAGTTCTGCTACGTTGTCAAGACCGTCTGGCTCGGCTCTTGACGAGGACCCTGGAATGCAGGAGGAAGAGCGCCTTCTTCGTCCTTCTCTCCTTCATTCTGTCCCCTCGTCACATACCCAGACGCGTAGCCACACTCGTCTAATGTTGGCAGGATTCATCCAATCTTCACTAATGTTAGTGTGGTCTAGAAAAAAAAGATGAACAGAATGAATGACTCAAGACTTTGTCAGTTTATCAACATCTTTGTCTTAGTTACGTAAGAAACCGAGGAGCCACTTTGGTCCTGAGTGGATCAAAGCTGATAGCGCTTTCTCTTCTTTATGCAAACAAACATTGTTTTATTTTGGGGATTACCGTAGATTAGGGGGAGCAGACTAAATGTAAAACCTCTCGTGGAGCAACATTGATGAATGGTTAAACACGTCTTCAGTTCTTTTGATTGGACGATAACTCCTCGAGACGACGGTGGCGTGACATATGCTCACTCAGGGTTTTATGGGGATTTTATGGTGAGACTGACATGCTACTCATCTTGTGGTCTCAACAGAAGGCCCCTTGTTTAAGATAAGTTGGTCATTTACATGTCAAAGGCCTTGAGGCATAGCAAAAACAGATGTCAATGTCTTGAGTCTGTCTCATCCAGCAAATAAACATACACAGAATATAGACCTATTAATAAGAGTTTGAGACAAAATAAACTCTTAATAGGTCTTTTTTAACATATAGTAATTATTTCATTTAACTAATTAGATATTTCACTTCCTTTGTACACACAAGAAGCACAAGAAATATGCATTGAGAATCCCTCCATAAAGTTAATTAATTATACATCATGATTCTTGCATCTGCTTCAAAGATTTACGTCATATGCAAGATACAAGTAGCTGATAAATAAAAGGGGAAGCTGTGCCTGGTTTGATTTTACACAGAAATTGTTATAAATACAATGGGAATACTTAGTTCCTTAATCACATTGTTTTGTGCTACGATCTTGAATGAACACTGATTCCTTTGGGATTCTCACATGAAATACTTGGTAGAACCACCATTGGTTTCAATAACAGCTGCAAGTGGTTTTGCATGAGCCTCTATCACTGCCTCATATGCACTGATGCAGGTTTTCCTTTAGGTTTTTTCAGTTTTTGGCTACATCCATCTTCTGTCTCAATCCACGCTGGTTTTCCAGTCCCTGCCCTGCCTATGAAAAGCATGCCTATAATGTTGCTATGCGCAGGCTTTACTAATGGAGATTAGAAATGTTCGTTCTGCACCACACACTGGATTTCCCATGTGGATCAAGAAGTTCAGTTTGTACTCATCCGACCAAACTTTTGCCATCTCTGTGGCTAATTGGCCTAGCCTTTTTGCAAAACACAGGCGCCAGATCTTCAGCAAATAATTTCTCCATACCACTCATACAAATTGAGCAGATATGGGGAACTCCCGGGTAAGAGTTGACATACAATCATTTTCTCCCAACCTTGCCCTAAAACTCTATAGCTCCTTCAGAGTTACCACTGGTCTCTTGGAGGCTTCGCTGACCACCAACCTCTTTGCCCGCTTGTTAGATTTAGGTGGATGGCCTACACTTAGCAGGGTAGTGGTTGTGATATGCAGTACCATTGAATGTTTTTTATAGAATGAATTTAAATGCACTCTGTGGGATGTTCGAAGTTTGGAATACTAGCCAAACCTTGACTGGTGCTTATCCAGAAATTTTTCCTGGACTTGTTTTAAAAGCCCTGTGGTTTTTATGCAGTGGTTCTTTGCATCTGCTATCTACTATATTCTGGGACTTTAAAAAAACAGGTGTATTTAATCTGGGATCATGTGACACTTTCCACACATTCCACACAGGGGGACTCAATTCAACTAATTATTGTTGGTTTTTACACCACCATGGTTTCATTTAAAGGAACGAGACTTGATCCCAGATACGCGTCTGAGAATTGTTTTTTAAATTATTCAAACGGATGAAAAATCGCAATTGTCGTGGGCGCTTTTTTTGTCCAATCCTCCCGTTGGCTACTGGGTTCTAAAGACAATGTCTCACATGATGAGTATTGGGGTGGAATGAGCTGCGACGTAGGATGTCGTTGGGAAGCAACTAAAAACATCTGGCACTGTCACCAGCAACAGCACTTGTTTGACGGAGAGCGCCGTGTTAATTACCAGGTAAACAACAGTGGCAGTGGGTTTATGCATCTTCCAGGTCAGTGATCTGGGCAAAGCGCTGCACATGCATGTGGTTCACCTAACAGCACAGTGAGTTGCTAGTGTGAATCCAAGATTGTATTTACATTTATATGAATGTAATATAAAAGAAACTGTGCTGACTATTGGTGTGACTTTGTAAGGCAAGTGGCTGCACCACTGCTGACCTGTCTCATAGCATAGGGGGAAAATACATTTGCGATCTACAATTTTTGTATTTGCAGTAAGTAAAATATAATTAACTTTAAATAGAGGCCTACATTGTTTCAAGCATCCACATGATGCCAAACTTTATGTAGATCAATGACAGAGAATCAAAATATTTTTTTTGTTCGAGATTGTGAACAATATGAAAGGTGCAAGGGTATTTGGCAGGTGATAGTGTTTGAAATCCACTATATCGTTTACATATGATTTTTGAATATATTTTCCATGTTTTTCCATTAAGACTTCACCCTACAGCAGTGGGCTGCCAGTGTTCTACCATAACGAAGGTTCCTGTGATACATCAGAAGTGTGACAGTAAAGAATTGTGGCATGCAGAATCAAAGGGCACTACATCATGACAAGACTGTTGTTATGTGAGAAGGTGTTAAAGTTCACAGTCAGCTGTAAATGCCAGCTCAAAAGTACCAATGGCCTCAGCTTGGCCCCAATATAGAGCAGGTCCACCGGACCCATGGCCTAAAATGGTTCTGATTTGGATTGAGGATGAACTAAACTGATCCTAGATTGGTGGCTAAACAGTATGGCCTTTAACCGAGGTGCCATAACAGGTGCACAGAGTCACCAGAGGGGGCAGCACCTCCCCACCACAATACCATGAACAACGCTCATCCCTCCATCTCCCACTATCAGTTCCTGGAAAACACTGACTCACAGAAAACGATGACCATAGTCCAGCACTCTCTCTCTCGCTCTCTCAATTACTCACAGCCAACTGCTCTGCTCTAAAAAAATGGAGTGAGTTATGTTATTGTTATTGTATGGCAGGCAGGCAGAATAAAATGGAAAAGCAATTACAGGGCTGGTTCAGGGTTGTGTTGTGAGTTTGAGGATACATGCCCCTGGCTCCTGCCTCATTCCTGCGTCATTTTCCTGCCCAGTCCTTCACATATTTCCACTATTAGGGACTGTGGTTCCAGACCGTTTTCATAGCATCAGAGACATCTCACAAAGACTTGAATAAAATGTACTTTGTAAATTTTGTATTAATTCAATCTACTAGTGTGTATGGGCAATATTACTCATTATAAGAACCATAGAAATAACTTGTAATAACTTGGTTCTGATCACCAGCATTGTTTTTGTTCAGCTACACTTGCCCATTACTAAAAATATCTGCTGAATACCATATTTAATACTTAATGTTTGATTTATAGTGTTTCATTGATAATGGCAAATGGATTTACACAGGCAGGTCAATGAAGACAAATCCAGTATGATTTCTGTACAAAAAAAAGATTTTATTGAAATGTTTGTATAAAAAATAGCATCTCCAGATCTGTATCATTGTTCACATGTCATACAGCTAAAGTGAAAGAGAACATCTAACACCAGGCTAGCCACATAGATAGCCCTACCCCATCAAATAGCTATACACTTCCACAGAGTTAAATGCATGGAGACAGCACACACGTAATGCAGGCCGAAAACACAGATGTCATTTCAGATTCAGGTATAGCCAGTCTATCCAACTTCACCATAGACACCACCATAAAGGAGTTAAATAACATTCAAAGCTCTTCCAAATGTAAGTAAACCTTGTTTTATTCCTCTTTACATAGACCACAGCTTCAGTGCATCCATCCACCATCTCAAAAAAATAATGTTGAAGTGAAAAATATGAAAAATATTTAAAGGAATGCAAAACAAAAGGCCATTTAAAGATATGCAAATTCTGGGATTTCTCACTCTCTCTTAAGCATAGATAATAAATAAATAAATAGCCACAAGAATGTGGAATGTCTACATATCACAAATAAATTAAATGTGAGGGGAGGAAGGTGTATACAACAAAATGTAAAAAGAAAAGAAAAAACACTGTACAATATTTGTATTCAAAAATACATAACTGAGTCCATGAATATTGCATTGATTGTGCGTTTCACAATTAGGCCCTGCATTTCACACCAGACCAGGGCAGGAGCAATGTAGTGTCAGCAGTGAGATTTTAAGGGGGGGTGTATTTTTATACACATTCAAAAAATAAAGAATCCGATTTTGAGAAATCCCAACATCTCTTTTGAGGGTTTAGTAAGAGTGAGCAGCGTAGTTAGGGGACGCATTGTGAGTGAGTTGCGTTTCAAGTATTCCATGGTTAACTATTAACCCTGCCCCCCCATTGTCCCCAATCATATGATCCCAAGCATTCTGGGTGGTGTAGTTTGCCACACTGAAACAGAGAAAGACAAATCTTCATGACAGGGTGGGAAACTTACAATCCGGCCCAAAAGTGTTACAACTCAAAGTTATGACGAAAGCCCCAAAAAGCAGCTTTCAAAAAGGCACTCCAAATCAAAATTAAAACATTTAAATAAAAAGGTATTATCCAAGCTCTATGAGAGCAGACTTGTCTGTCTGAATAGGGGGGGTTAAAACCAGCCTCAATGTAACAAATTTGAAAACAAAGTATAAAATAAATAGTCACTGGTAAAGACCGCCCAAACAGCAAATGTTCCACATCAGGAAACAACGACTTATAAAAAAATAAAAGATAAAAAGGAAGAACAAACTGTAATAAATAATAATTCCCTAAAAAAGGAAAAATAAATTCTGCCAGCCTAAGCCATGGTGGGGCATCAGGACCAGAGCCCTTTGAGTCCAGTTATCCCGCCCACCCCGCCCCCCTGTCTTTCATAGGCTCTCCTTGCTGGAGCTTGTGCTGGAGGATGTGTCTGTATCAATTGTGCTCAGCCGGATGTCCCCATCCTCTGGCTTGGAGGATGGCGACACCTCCCCAGCCAAGCACATCCACGGGTGGTCCAGGATCTGTTCCAAGGTAGGCCTGTCTGAGGGCCGTAACGACAGGCACCACTTGATCAGCTGCTGGCACTCTGGAAGGAGGATGGGGGGGGATATCACAACACTCATTAGCATTTTGTTATGTGACTGAAACTCAAGAAAGACTGAGAGAAATAGAAACGCACAGGAAGAAATTTGTTTGGAAATGTTCTTTGATTAAAACCAGGCATTTCTGATTGTGGGGAGGTAGTACACACCAGAAGACACTCTCCTCCTGAAGTACAGCTTCCCTCTAAGGATTTCTTCATCCTGTTCAAAGGGGATGTCTCCACAGACCATGTCGTATAGCAGCACCCCTAGTGACCACACCGTTGCTGAGCGCCCGTGGTATCTATGGAAGCGGATCCACTCTGGCGGGCTATATACTCTTGTACCTGGAAGAGAAAAGGGGCTAATTAGCTATGTTTTACTTGGTAGTAAACTTTAGGGAGCATTTCATCAGACAAAGAAACTATTAACTTAAAAAAAAAATAAAAAATAACAGGTCATTGTAAAAGATCTTACAAGCATATGCAATACTGGCATTATAAAGCCTTTTTCCCACAACAAAGCATTTGAAACTGGGTGACCTGCCTCATCCCCCTCCCTCCAGGCAGGAGTAACTTGGATACCAAACAAAAACTCGAGTGTGCAACGTGAGTCATCACGTGAACCACCCCAGGCTCAGGTTTCACAACAAACAGATGTTACGTGGCAGCTGACCCCAATAATAGCCAGAAACTTAAGGCTTTTAAGTTTTTTTAAGCTCTTTTTTGTTAATAATTCTGTTATTTAACAGTCACATTCTATATCGACACATTAATTACTCACGTATACACCAAATACTACCTCCATAAATACCAATTACATAGCAGACAGAATAAGGAAACAGTCTATTTAGAAACAATGTGTGCGCCTAAGCATAGCTGACGCACGACGGAAAACCCTTAATGAGGTACCAAAAACAAACCACTGCGTCACAGCATGGAAGCCCCCGCAAATCAGGGGGAAGGGAATATACCAGCTTACCATCGAATAAGGCTAATAGTTCTCAAATACAATATTACCCAGAATATAATACCAATAAACCATTAGTAAATGTTGTATACATCGATCTCAAATCGAAATCAAAACATTTTGGAATGAAGTTGAAGACTATCACGCCTTCAAAATACAACAAACACAGAAAATACAAGAGTCAATGGCACTTACCGTCAAAGTCAGTGTAGACAGTGTCCCTGAGAATCGCCCCTGAACCGAAGTCAATAAGCGTGAGGTCCCCAGTGCGTAGGTCTACAAGAAGATTTTCATCTTTGATATCTCTGTGAACTACCCCGCAACTGTAGCAGTGGCGGACAGCCTCCAAAACCTGCCGGAAAAATCCTCTCGCCGTTTCCTCGTCCAAAGCACCCTTCTCAGTTATGAAATCGAAAAGATCCTTGACCAGCTCCGGTCGTTCCATAACAATCAACCAGCCGTCGGGTCGCTCATACCAATCCAGCAGTTTTATAACCCCTCGAAACGATGAACTGACTTTCTTCAAAAGAAGAATCTCCAGAGGCACCACTGCACCATTCTAAACAAAAAAAGAACCATAAATTAGAGTCCATTACCAAACACAACAAGCATGGCGGAAAACCAAAACAAACCGGAGTGAAGATACTTACAATTGTGCCCCATTCCGTCACTCTCTCCTTCGCCACATGTTTCACTGCGACCTAATTAAGGAAAAGAAAAACAGATAAGATACAGTAGGAAAAACGTCGTGTTAATGCCTAAGGCATGTAACGTATCGAAATCAAAACATTGCAGAATCCCATCCTTACCGGTGTGTCATCAGAGACCCGACTACCCGCGTAGACGGTGCCAAATCCACCACTGCCCAGCACGGATCCCACTTGGTAAACCTTTTCGAACGGCTCCTTGTCAGGTTTAACTGTGGAAAAATCCAATTCAAAACAGATAAGTACTTTGCAATATACAGTAGCCCACCGTTGCAGCAGAATACCATCTTTCCAGCCAGCTTAGTTAGCTAGCTACAGTACTGACTACTGCTTAATGACTGTTAGCTAGCTTTAGCCATTGCAATGTTTTAATCCACAGCACGAAGCCATGTCATTGCAGTTCCAGGTTTAGGATTTACAATTACTAGCCAAACATTAGTTAACGTTATTATTAAATGGGAAAACATGCATGAATGCAATGTAAAATATAGTTAATCAAGGCACATTTTCTACCAATGCGAAGTGTACAGTACTTAACGACGGAGAATGAAGGAGACAGCAGTTTCTACCTGGCTGGAGTTGTATTTTCACCGGTAAATGATCCATGCTCGAAGGGTTGCAAATGTGTGAGAATGAGCCAAACTTTGACAGCAACATACTCGAACGTAAGACTGACGAAATCCTTGTTTATCTGGAAAGGTAGATTCAGACCAGTCCAATGTAGCTAAATAAGATTGAAACGGTTAGCGATGGTATCCGCTAGCTATCCAGTGTGCCAACTCCACCGCACCGTGTCAAATAAAATGCCGCGTCGTCCTTATCCAAATTGGAAACGCCGTATACAACGAAAATCCTCTTATCCTGATTGCTGCAGTTGAAAGAATAGCGGCTTCTCAAGATACCAAAGAAATGACACTCACAGATCTTATAAATATTATCTTTATAGAAGAAGGTGACAAGAGATCCTAAGAACTGTGTTAATATTCCGAAGTATATTCGCACTCTGATCTTTGGCGCGGTCTCCCAACTACTTCTATACGCCAATATTTTGACTTGTCGGAGATGTTATATCCCTCCGCCACGGACACGCCACTCGTTATTTTCCTGTAATTCGTTTTTATATCCGGAAATAAGTTATACAAATGTAAACATTGTAGAAATAATATAACGAATTATATTTTATAAAAATATATGACTATGATTTCCGAGAAATAGGTCTATGTATACACGCACTACTTTTTTATAGTACTAGACGCCGAAGGATATCTTGTCTGTACGATTCGCGCTGTGTTCACTACAGACCCAGAGAAAACAACCAATGAGAGGTGGCTTATATAAATACCTTGTTTTCGATTTGAACCAATCGAAAAACGCCAATACCGATAAAGGGGGTGATTTGAGCACACGTGGCGGGAATTCCGAGACGCGTCTTTCCCCTCCTCTTGCCACTGTAGCGCTAAGCGGTCACTTTCGGGAAGGGGTCCTACCGCTGAGAGACAAGACGATGCCATTAAATATTATGATTTGCTTTTCCATCGAACGTGTAGCCTTGACATGTGACTGTGTGAACGAATACAAGTTATGTTCTCGGTGTTCCCGATTTATTTTTCTATTTGGCAATGACGTAGAAAAAACTTACAAAAAACTTACAAAAACGTATTCCTTCTGACGGTTGACAGTTAATTAAATAAAGATAAATTAACATGTTAAATTACAAACCATCTATTAAATATATGCATCAATATAAAATACCAGATAATTTATCAAAGTATTGCATTTTTAAGGTACAGGTATTTGTAAATGAACATACATTTTCAAAGACCCACTTGATTACCCCCTAGATTACAAACGGTGAAAATGTGGATTGAAATTGTGATCATTAGATTATTCATTGTCACCCTCACCGTGGGTGGGAGCAATATTAACCTGCGTCCTCTTGTAAAATATTCAACTAGTGATATTTTCAACTATTTATGTACGTTTTATATATAATTTACCTGATCTCTTTACGTCAACAACTATTTGTCTCCTTTCAGCTGAAAGCTCTTTGGTTTAACCCATGGTGATGGATGACAAAGGGATTTTACCAGTGATGTGTGGTTTACGAAAGATTCATTTATTATGAACGACTCTTTACTGACTCGATTGTAATGATTCCCTTTAAGTGACTCGTTCAAGTGTATGGTTCTTTCGAGCGGTTAGCAACGGTTTTCTTCAACACGGTCTCTGAGTTCACACGCCGTCTTCCAGCTCAGCTATTCGACCAACGGCTATTTGCCGTAACAGAGACGGCAACAACATTAAACCTATGTATTTTTTATAACTGTTCATTAAGGGCAAGATAAGATAATGAATGTTGTTCATTGCTTACTGAGTGTCAAGACATTTTTTTGGAATCACAACATACACCAATTGTTTTAAGTCAAAACATTTTACACATTTTAATTTGTTCAATTTTATCATTAATTTGAATGACTTTTTTGTTAATTCGAATGGCTGACAGCAGTGTTCAACATCGCTGATAGTATTCATACATTGTTATCCAACTCCTGTGCAGCATCCAACATCTGATTGTTTTGTGCAGAGAAATAGTTCAGAATGAAATACCTCAATAGATTCGCTCTTTCTAATGAATAACTCAAATATCTGAGTCAGTAATCAGAGCCAAAATTCCCATTACTATGTACAAGCGTACAACCTTATATTTATAAAAAATATTATATACAAATTATTTATATATTTATCAACATAAAAATGCATGCACGCACACACACACACACACACATATATATATATATATATATATATATATATATACACACAGTGGTGTGCGATTGTATTTTGAAGCAACAGTATCATTTTCTTTTCATTTATTCCATATAGTCAGGAAACAAGGACAGAAGATGCAGGCGATGATGTAGACAATGAAGAAAGATTAGCAGGAAATAGCAAGAGAGGAGGAGAGGACGGAAGGTGAGTGGATAAGAAAGTTAGACAGGAAAGGACAGGAGAAAAGGAGAGGACGGAGGGTAAGTGGACAGAGGGTGGGTGGATAAGAAAGTTAGACAGGAAAGGACAGGAGAAGAGAGTAAGAATGGTAAGTGGACAAGAAAGCTGGACAGGTAAGGATGGGAGAAAGGAAGGTGACAATGAAGACTGGTAGGAAAGGACAGATCAAGAGGAAGTGTAAGTGGACAAGCAGAGAAGTACAGGAGAAAAAGGCGAAAAGGAAGACAGTCAGGAGAGATAATATGAGTCCAAGAATGAGACAGAACAGAGAAAGACAGGAAAGAGTGAGGACAGGGAGGACCGAG
The DNA here is from genome assembly GCA_016801105.1 of Esox niger. NCBI lineage: Eukaryota > Metazoa > Chordata > Actinopteri > Esociformes > Esocidae > Esox > Esox niger. The sequence goes on from JACXGJ010007707.1 coordinate 23,411, forward strand.
GACATACTTTAATGAACTTTCTGTTTCCATGGAGAGAAGACTATGCATCATTCTGAATGACAAAAAAATTCAGTTTCAGTCTATTAGCCCAGCTGAACTGTGCCTCCATCCCAAAGTTCCACTTTAATCACTAGCGTGAATTAAACAAAGAACATTTAATTTGTTTTGTGTAAAAACAAAATATTGCTATACATGGCGGCTACATTTCAATGTTCCGTCAATCAGTTTTTCACCAGGTTGAGTCTTATTGGGCATATATGATGATATGATTAATTCTTAGTTAACATGAGTAATAACAAAAGTAATATAAATAAAATGTCACAGAAATAATAATTTGACAATAGTGCCAAAAATGTCCCTAGTTTTCATTTCAGAAATCTTGTCACCTTACCTAACCCCTGCAAAGGTCTGTTTAATGCTAATAACAAGCTATAGTTAAATGGTGTGATAATCAGCTTGTGTTATCTAGCAGTCAACAACTTAAATGTAACATACTATAGAGCCAGTTGCAAATTCAATTTTCAACTTTATCAAAGCTACTAAGAAATGACCAAGTCGTGACTCATGACATATACTTACCAATTGATATGATATGTATTCATTATTAGAGAACAACATAACTTGAGCTGTACAGTTTGATTTGTTATAAAACGTTTGAAAAATGTAGATGACTGTTTTCAAATATGTTTCGCACCTACCTTGAAGCTTTCTGGCATCCCCTGGGTAGGCTCGCCTCATAATTTGTAGCTGAAACATGGTGAAACAAGAAACACTGCAGTTCAACATATGGTAACTCATAACTCATCAAAATATCCTGCAAGGTACGGTATATTTCTCAGAATGATCAATTGATGTTGCTATTGCCCTGCATTACTGTTAGAAGACAGTCCATATAGCACTATCATTGATCGTACTGTCTAAATTCCATGTTCAAAATCCCAAAACAGCCCTGGTTATCCAATTCTTTGTTTTCTTGTCCCATAACTACCCGCTTGAATGTTTAACTTGTTAATTCATTTGTTTCAGTATGCAGATGTATTGTTTATCTTGTACAATCTGTATTTTTCTTGTTCTGTGGTACTGTTATCATGACAATAACTGAGTGACTATACTTCTTGCTCTTTAGCACCATCTAAGATAGACCTGATATAGATAACTACCTTGATGAAACAGAGTGATTCATTTCAACTCCCCAAAGTTGTGCTGCAAAGTCAGGTGATGAAATCCCTAGTATGTCATTGGAGCAAGCCAACTCCGTAGGCATGTAATTAATATGCTATCCCGGCGCAGGCCGTTCTGCTAAATGCCCAGAGCTTGTGTGAGACAGAGTAGTAGGTAACTGAAAAATGTATTTTCAACAATATTTTTTAAATAGTTAAGAAACAGTTATGACAAAACTCATAATATAAGAAAATAAATCAAAACCTTTTCTGTTGACCAATAAAAATGTGTCTTGAATGGATTCTTCTTCTATGGACCTAAAATAATTTACAACAAAATATTATACATAATGCCCCTTTAACCAGGGACCCCTGTCTTTTCTTAGTGGTCCCTATTTCAAATAGAAATACTTCTCTTCCATAATTCTGTTTCATTTGAAATGTACAGTATTAAAGTCCCTTCGACGTAACATCCCGATCCACTGTAGCAAACCATGATGAATATGTTTTATATTTTTCCATGAAGGAAACCGGGATCTACGATAGACAAGGCCCATTCCAAAGAGTGGATGTTTTATTGATTAATCTTGCGGGAGATATTAGGCTGTGCTGGGGGTCATAAGGCAGTGTTAAGTAATGAATAGTGATTAGTCTCTCATTGAATGAGGATGGAACTATTCGTTTTCCTGTTATATAGCCATTCCACGCTTTGGTGTATCATAATACAGAATTCATCTTTATTTTCGTGTTTCAGTATCAATTAACATTCAAAGATGATTGATAATAAATGCGTTGGCCTAATCACCTTGTGAAGGGATACCTAAACATCTTTGGTCAATAGTCACATGAGGCAGACTATGTATAATATCCAGACATGGCAAATGGGTGTTTGAGTGGCGAAGGCTGTACACTTTCTCCATCATATCCACCGGAGTCTGAGTCGACCTTGTATAAGTTGCCTCGTGTTTGTAATGTGTGCTTCCCACCTCCTTTTATCTCCACTGCTCTGGCGATAACCTGTGTGTACTCTGAAGAGCAAAGAGAACGGGTATAACATCAGAGACTTCTCTGGAAGCTTATCTTTCTTTACAGCTCCAGAATTATGTAAATGTATGAGGTTTATCTGAAATGGCTGTGACACAGGACCTATGGCCCTGTCTCATGAGCCCTATAGGCCCAGGACTAAAATAATTCATTGTGCACCCAATCGGTGCCATTTCAGGCACAGCCTGGGGCAGTTATTTTAAAGGTCCACTCTGGTCACATGATCATTTTCAAGTCATCCCGTTCTTTCATCTGAAAAGTCACACTCAGTAACCAAATTTAGGTTTTGAAGTCAAAATAAGATTGGAAACTCATTTCCCCCCCATACTGCTCTTTCAACCGGTAAGATGGTTCATGTGTTTGAGAACATGCTTACTCACCTCAATGCCCTCTTTAGCTTTGCACAAGACCAAAGCTGCCAGGGGCAGAAGCTAAAGCATGATGAAAACAGGAAATCTTCTTTGGCAATGGCTCCCAGCTCCCCCTGGTAATGCTGGCCCAATTGTATCAACCATGGGGCTTCATAGGGACGTGTCAGGGGGCAAACCACGTCTGTGGTTATCAGGTAAGTCATGCAAAATAGCATCTTATAGACCATTGCGCCACCTTGGAGGTGCCAACAAAACATTCTGGAACATACCAAAGTTATGTTTGGTGGGTGTGGAATGTTGTAATTGAAGCAAGTGAATGAGGCAATTGACATATTAGGCAAGACATATTAGGTTTTAATCTGATAAAACACAGCAAACAGCCAATTCTAAGCCATGCAATACATGCATGCCTTATATAGGGGAGTCAGATGGGGGAGAAAAATGATAAAGTTCTACTACCAACACACAGGGAGCTATTGATAGCAGAATGTGATGACAACATACTGTATCAATTTGCCCCTGAGACAGTTGACATATTTGTTGGTGACAACTATATTACATACAAGACCAATTGTAGGCTGGAACATGCCGCAAAGAGGGAAGAAACTTAACTACAAATCTGTAACCTATGCCTTCCTCTGGGACATTTTAGTTTAGTCAATTCATCTGTAATCTATGCAATGGTAATATTTTTTCAGATGATTTTGCCAAAGGGAACAATGCTTTCATCTAATTTTAGAGTGGAACAAAGAGTTTTTTCTCTCAAAATGACATGTGCAGTAATACATGCCTGTAGTGGAAAGAATGAAACAAGATTGTTCTGTAACATTTGCATGTAAGTAATTTATTCAGAAAAATTTAAACTACCAAATATTTTCAAATTTACATTCCAGATTTCTTTCTCAATATCTTATCACTTCACACATGAAATGTGGTCCTTATTTGATGCAGATTTTATGTTTTTTAGAATGCATATGTTATAAATTATGAGAACTCTCACATGCTTTAAGAATTAATTAAGCTTACGGTTGATTAAGTTACATTCTTGTAACTATATGTTAGTGTCACTGGTCAATTGCCCAAAATTACAAATTCTGTTTTATAATCACATTTCTTTGCATTACTTAACTCTAAAAATAAATATTACATGGGATGACTTTACCCTTAAGAGGCTTTAGATGAAGAAAATACCCATCAGTGAAATAGCCTGTATATAGCCAGACTCATTCAGGTGGAAAACAATGTAACTTTTCACCGCTGAATTCAGCGCCATGTACCAAGTTTCCATCTAGCTTTTGTATACACTTAATGTGCATTAAAATGTTTTGATTTAAAGTAATGACAGTTTGTCAGCACATCATTTGGTTTTATACATTGCCTTGCCTTTTAAAATAAAGATACAATTAATAAATCATATAAAATTATTTAGATTCTCCTTTCTAACCATTTTTGAGCGTCTTGGTCTGGAAACAATGCTTTGCTGCTCTTTGGATGATTGGGATTATTTCATTTTTATTCTAATTATATAACCATGTAAGTTAACCTGTTTACATGATACCTGGGATTTGTGGCCACCCCAAGAGTTATTCAACTGTTTTTGTGCCAAATTGCAAACACAGAACTTTTTCATACATGTACCTTGTATGTGCACTACATCTTGAAACTCTTTATCCATGAGTCATTTTGTGGAAACACTGTGGGAAAATCTAGATATGAACTTCATGCCAATTTTGGAAGAATCTGATACCAACTGGAAAGTTTTTTTCACATGCAGACATCCAATTTGAATTAGAAATTTGACCAACATATCTTTCAGCTTTTCAAAAGTCTGATCACATTATTTTATCTGGTAAGGTAAGTGATTTCAACAATTATAAAAATGCATATGCGGTCACATCTCTGTTTACCGCTACTTACTATTTCAGCCGGTTTAATGTACACTACTCAAAAACATTAAGGGAACACATAATCATCACAGTATAACACCAAGTCAATAAAACTTCAGTGAGTCCAGTTAGGAAGCATTAGCCATTGTGAATCAAAGTGATGAAATGAAAGTGATAACAGGTGCACTGGAATGGCAACAGCAAGACAAAAAAGGGAATGGTTTGGCTGGTGTTGGACAAAACAATTGCTCTTTCCTTCCAGACTGATTCTTCTCTAGTTTTGCTAGTGTCCTTGTCACTACTGGTAGCATGAGGTGGTACCTGCGGCCCATTCAGGTTGCATAAGTAGGCCAGCTCCTCCAGGATGGCACATCCATATGTTCCGTCGCAAGAATGTTTGCTATGTCTCCCATTACACTCTCAAGACCATGGAGGACATACCAGGAGACGGGCCATCACATTAGAGCTAGACAGGGTCATAGAAGGGCATCAACCTAGCAGCAGGACTGGTATCTGTGATTTCAATTGTTCGAATCCAGCCCTCAATTGGTTGGAGATTTTGGTTTCCATTGACCGTTGTTACATCATTTTGAAATACACAGTGTACAGTAAAGAGTTTGTTAATCAAGACCCGATGTTTGATTAAAGCGTTCACCCTTAATTTTTTTGAGCAGTGTATTTCCTAAGAGAGCATACAGTGGATCTGTCAACAGTGTCACCATGGCCGATGGTGTGAATCTCTTCATCAGAGAGACATCTAGGCGTGATCAGAGGCGTGTAGCGTACAGCTGTTCAGCCCAGCCTGGGTGAACATAGACTATATGCCTGGTGTGGCTGTCTATTGCACTCTCATCATGGGAAATAATCAGTTGCTTTTATTTACGAACAAGTTTCCCTTGATTATCTGCTGCTGTGGAGCAAGTAAATGAGTCAGCGAGAGAGAGGAAGAGAGTGAGAGAGCTCTAATTACGTACGACAGCGTTAGGAAAACTATGTCGGAGAGCTGAAATCGTTTGATAAGGGTCTGGGGCTGAAGGTTCTGCATCTGTAATTTGATGGGTTGCGTTTCTGGACACATAAAACCAGAGGGTTGACCACATCAGAGCTGTAGGGTGGGCAGTGATATATTTAGCCCAGGCCTGTGCAGCCCAAGCTGGGTAGCCACATCATTTTGGTGGCTGATTGAAATCCATCCAGCTTGCTTGGTTCTGCTGGGGCTCTCCTTGCCAGTGCATGCTGGGAATACTTGATTAATGTCTTGTTACGGCATAGATGGTAAGGAAATTAACAAGATGTGTACATTGCTGAGTTGTTAACAAATCAATGGCCCTTCAATGTTGGCCTTGCTCATGTGCAGAAATTTGGTGATAATATGGAATATAAAAATGTAGGTGTAGCAATCTCCTTACGATAATCACATCCCTATTTCATTATAAAAAGTAAGTGGGCTCAATAATTCAGCTGTGATCTTCTCATAATCGCACCCTGTGACTCTCCATCTCTCTCATGTACTCTCCTATACTCATCATCGCTCTTCGTCTCTCTCATGTACTCTCCTATACTCATCATCGCTCTCCGTCTCTCTCATGTACTCTCCTATACTCATCATCGCTCTCCGTCTCTCTCATGTACTCTCCTATACTCATCATCGCTCTCCGTCTCTCTCATGTACTCTCCTATACTCATCAT
>JACXGJ010007708.1:0-29556 GCA_016801105.1 Esox niger
CTGCTGTCAATAGGACACCGCTAAGCATTCTGGGTACTTATGTGATTGTAGTTCGCTCTTTCCAGGCGTGAGTGAGCGTCATTTTCAGTATCTCTTGCTTTTTGTAATATTTTCAGAATCGTAAATTTCTCGACAAACCATGGATTTTACAAGAAACTATGACTAGATAAGCGTTTTACACAAACATCTCCTGGGTGGCAGCCTTTCTCCATTCATTTTCTAATTGATCATCTGACTATATTTAGGCATGTTTGTTTACATTTACATAAAAACTTGAAAGTGATAAGTGAATGTTCGTGAATTCATTTAAATAACTTTGGATACGGTGCAAACGTTCGGATTTGCTATTACTGAGGCACCGGCAAAAGCATGCTAGCAATATAGTTAGGCTAACAACTGCAATGTTAGTTTCCTCGCCAATGCTGGCTACGTTTGATAACACAATCTAAAACATTTTTTACAACGGTTTTAATACCGATACACGTTGTAGAATAAATGCTATTATAAAGTGGCTGCAGAGCCTCTCTACCAATAAAACGAGTTTGACCAAATGACTGTTGTCTGTTGCAGGTTTGTTTTGGCGGCCATTTTGTAGGGACATTCAACTAAAATAACTGTGTACGAGCTTGGTGTCAGGTGCGCGCTCTTGGTGTGGTGGGATAGAGAATAACGGGCAGAGAGGGGGGGTCCCTTGCGAATGCACATCGCTAGTTATAGCGGTGCAACGGAAATACCCCAATTTTATTTTAAACATTTATTTTTTATTTAAACACCCCTCGCACCCCACCCCTTACACCAAAAGCGACAATTAGTTAGCTTACTATATTAGTATTACTGCGATAGCTAACACATTATATAGGCTAGTTCGTTAGCCATTAGCTAACGTTAGCTACGGTAACGTTAGCCTTCAAGACTTATCTGCGATAAACCCAATGTTTGCCAATTTGCTAGTACAGGGATACGTGAAGAGTTAAAACTGGAGGTACGAAAATCAACAGTGAGAAAATAAGTAGGTGTCGTTTGGTGACAATCTACCCATTTCAATGCTACCCCAAGCGGTACCACATCTGTTACCTGTGAGCCTCTTAAATTAGCTAGCTTGCACTGCGCGGGGCGGACAGCGCCGAACCCCTGACTTGATCGTGCGCTAGTGCTGGACTGCGCTTTGGAGACTAACCTCACTGAAGACACTGGTTTTGACAGGAATTTATTGGCAAAACGACACTACCCCGAGTTATTTGGACATTTCACCCGTCAAAAGGGGTGGAAGTCTGGGGGGGGGGGTTACCGGTTTTTATTCTGCCCGGTACCTGTGGTGGAGGTTAGGACGGAGGAGAGAGGGAATACTGATAATGGCTGCTCCGGGAAGCTGGAAACGAACCCCCGCCTGAGGTAAGAGAGAAGCCTGGTTTATTCTCTCAATGTGTTTAAACGTATTTATTAACAGATACCATTAATGTAATTTCGTTATAGTGAGTGATTAATTGGCATTCATACATACATTGATCACGTCCTTGTCATCCTATGTCCTCAGACTTCAGCATCAAAACGACGTTTTAAATCGTTCTGGATAAATTGCACACGACATTTGACTGGCTCGCAACTTGTTACAGCTAATCGATTATTATTGTGGCAAATATTGCTACTGTCTAGCGTGCGTTTTCTCTGCGGTGATACTTGTGTAGATAATCAGTAATGTTAGCGTTGCGGTTGTTTGTGATTTGGAATGATGGGAAAAGGCCATAGCCGGCTACAATGTATTTGAGGACAGTTCAGATTAACCTTCCGTGTGTTATTGCATATCGAAATACGAACACTGCATGTGTGATGTAGAATAAGTCACGCTGCCTATTAGTCTCAGTATTACTATGGGTAGTTTGGGCCATGTAGCCAAGCTGTTCATGAGCGTGTCTCATCTTGACTGGTTACGATTTAATTATTGTAGCCGATAACTCTGATATCCTCCCTTCAATCCATCACATACCCACTGTTCTTAGGCTACTGGTGGTCAAATTGAGGAATAATGGGTGGCATTGCATTTCGCTAATGTTTTATCTAAGTTAGCTAATGCAATATTTTCAAGAGCTATCCCGAATGCCACTGCATCGCTGCAAACTGCATTTTGGATTCCACAGTAAGACAGCGAGGATGGTTGCAATCTCTGACGATGCCTCTGCGTGATGATTCATGAAAAATCGTTACATTATAGAATGCCATAATAGATTTTCCTAGTTGAAGTCGGTGTGAAGGATGACATTACCCCCCATACATGCAAGACGCCTGTAAATTGGGATGGACATGCAGTGTCTGATGAAATTGCCAATGTCTTAAGGCTGCAAAATGCACTGTTACTGGCTTAGTTTGTATTTGTTGGGGATGTTTTCCAATTTCAATATATTTTATCGCAAAGTCATGGCACGGATAAATTCCAGCGTTTACTCTCTTCATTTTCCATGTAATGTTGCATTACGGGCAATCCTCTTGCTGTGGTGCTGAAAGTAGAAATGCCGGTTCAAAATGGATTCACTTGGAGTCCTTACAATGTTGGCTTCGTTGCCAACGATTACCATTGGACCGTATTGAAACTATTATTACACCTTTATGCATATGTAATGGTATTTACATAATAATTGGTGTACTACATACATGTCCATCATATTATTGTATGCTTTAATCTGCATTATGATTACAGTATATCTGCGTTGGAATTATTCTTTCTCCTGTAGCAATTCAAAATGCCAAATACATTAATATTTATTATTCACAGTAAATCTACACTGTACTTCAGGTCACATGGATGATTACCAATGATTTTGTCAATTTAATATATTGTGGTATATAACTGTGAATCAAACCATTGACTGTATGTGACAATGATCCATTCATGTTCTAAATACAGTTGTTTTACAATCGCTTGCCTCTCCTCACATTCAGGAATTATTGTGGTGTTGATAAATGGCACACTGCTTAGAATGGACTTAACAACTTCAGTGTACTGAACCTTTATAAAAATGTGAATTGCAGCGAATAGGTGTTGAGGGGGATTCTAGGTAATCACTAGTTCAGTCAAGTTGGGTGTTTGATTGTGATTCCATGCTGAATATTTGTCTCCTTGTATCCTCAAGCTAGATTCAGTAATTTTGTTGAATCATTACCTTCCAGTCATGTTGCAAAGAAGTGTTAGAGCTTATGTGCACATGGTCCACGCATGCCATTGTTTTACTGATTAATGTGTGAATGTGGTCAACGTTTGTGCTGCACATGCAAACCAGCATGTGTTATTTGGGTCTAGCATTGATGAAAATGGGGTTAGCCATCTCTTATTCATGCTGTTACTCAAATTTAGTAACGTAATTCCTTATAGCAGCTTGCTGGCTCTTTTTCCACTGAACATAGCATTTGTAAGGCAACTGTTCGGTTGTTTCTCTTTTCAGAGACCACTTGAGAGGGCCTTTCCCATTCAACTATTGATTTACTCCTGAATTTGATAGCTTAGGGAGGAAGCAGAGAGAGAATTTCATAAGTTCATAGTTGATGTTGAGATGCACCTTCCCCACACCGATTTCCTGAAACAGAACATGTTCAGTTGCCCATGAAGGGGGCAGCTTCATTTCCAGTAGCTTCTCTTGAATACATTTCTATTGAAAATGTGTCTTTTTGGGTGCCCTGAATATGGTTTTCACTGATGCACTAGTACTCTTCATTCATTAACTTATGCTCTCTTAGGCACAGATTAAATTCAGTCTGTGCTTTTGGTTCATGACCGCCCCTCCTTGACATGGAGGTGTCTGATCAACGCATTTGTCAGCTGTTTCATTTAAAATGTTAATTGGTTGATCTGTGCTAGTTTAATTCACTTTTGGTTGTGTTTGGCTTTAAAAGTGACATGTCTGTACAATTTAGCTATATAGTTGGATACAAAATTGCCAATTCAAAATAATTTCTTATCAGCTTTCTTTTCTTTGAATTAAACTGTAAGGCCAGAGGTTTCAGAGGTAGCGTTAGTGCAGGATTTCACATATTCCACAAAGAATGTTTTTGTAAAAAGCTGAAAGTTGTCTTGCATTCTATAAATGTAGGTGTATTGAGATAACATTTTGAATGGAAAGTTCCAACTTTTTTATTTTTTAACTGTTGAATAGAGGTAGTCCAAAAAGTCTCATCGTCCAAACCTTAGCTACATGCTCTCTTTGCTACATTTGTATGCAGGAGATTTGCAACTTTGTTGCTAGGCTACGTGTCTCTGTCCACATGAAAACACAAAAACACGCTGTCAAGCACTGTCAAGAGCATGCCAAACCAACAGGTGACAATCTAACCCCACCCTTAAAGCCATGTTAGCCATTGTCCTTCTCATTAGGAACCTGCTTCTAAAATCATTCTAGACATCTATTTCTTCACAAGAGCTTGCGTGATATCCATCAGCTTTGGTGTATTGCATTGAGGTACCCATATTGTAAAACTCAAGTCTTGAAAAGAATCTATCTCAAACAGTATGGTCGCTAGGATGTTCAGGATGCCCCCTACTGTTCAATAGAGCAGGGAAAATAAAAACGAATATTTTCTCAGCTCCCATGTGCCAATGGGGAGCACTGACAAGACATAGTGAAGCAAATTTGAAGAGGCACCGCCATCTTTCAAATACGCTGTGTGGGAACATTTGAATTCAGGATTCAATATGGTGACAAGACTGTAAACAAAGTACAGTCTGCAAGCATTGTCTTGCCACAGTCGGCTGCTTGTCTGGAAACACCTTTAATATAATCATGTCATTCATACGGAAATGACCGTGACCCAGAAACCATGATATATACCAAACCATGGATTCACTGTTCCATTGTATACCAATGCATATTTTGCAATAAGACTATCCATGTCTGATTCATATACATTCACGTACTTGGCCTTCCACTCAAAAATGTTTATGGGTCAATGGCGGACATGTTTTTTCATGAGCTTGTCTGGATTGACTTCTGTTGAGAGAGCCTGGTCCACAGATGCCAAAAATCCAACTAACTGAAGGTTGGCTATTTGGTTAGATAGGTAGCATTTGAAGCAATTTCCACAACATCCAAAATGGCACAATATCCAATATAGGGGACTTTGTATCCCTTTGGCAGAAATGTACCTTGTGAGAAGATAGACCTTTGAAGACTCTAGGTCACATGGGGTGGTTGTGGTGAGCTTCAAAAGTTGGCAACTTCGGATGCATTTCACTGAACCACCATGATAACGATTTGCAATGCACTGCATCAGAAATTGTGACTATTGGGTTTGTACTATCATGTTAATTATTTCATGTTTGTTCTATCGTGTTAATTTTATGTTACAGGAATTTGCCTTTTTCAGCCAATATGTCAGAAGGAAAAAACCTAAAATAACAACAATAATAATAGTAGTAATAATAATGAGTAGGCTTCAACGCCTTGGCTTCATTTAAATCCAGAGTTTGATTGTGTTACATGTTTAACAAATGACATCAGAAAGGAAATCCTATTCATATAAAGAGTTCCTTAAATAAAGATCAATGTGTGTCCAAAGCTAAAAAAAAATTCTAACACAATTTGTGTGTGTGTGTGTGTGTGTGTGTGTGTGTGACACTACCATAACTGGGAGTCACTGTTCAACTAATCTGGAGTACCTGACGATTAAGTGCAGGTTTTTGACACTGCGGCATTTGGTGCGCGGCATCATCAGGGTCTTTTCATATCCATGCCCCAAATGGTTTGCCCTCCTACTATCAGGCAGACAGTACAGGTCTCTTCATTCCCACACCAGGAGGCTCAGGAACAGTTTCTTCCCAGCTACTGTAACCCTACTGAACACTGTATCCAACATTAACCATACCCACTTGCCCACCGCTTAGTACTTCCTCTCAGGGACCTTGTTGCACTACTCTCCTTGTACTACTGGACTCTACACTGCTTTGCAAAGTCAAATAAGGACTTTTTCAGTTGCTACTTGTACATACAGTATTCATAACCATGCCACATTTTGAGCTATAGTGAATTTGTAAACGAGTAATGCAACTTTCTGTTTTTAGCCATGACTTGCAGTTGACTAGTAACTATTGTTCTCAATTTATAGGTGATAAGAATGCTCTCATGGTGGAAATTACAAGGCCGTTTTAAATGGTATAGAAATCTGCATTTTCTCAAACATTTACAACAGTTTCAAGGGGTATGAATAATTTAGTTTTTTAAATAAAAGCACCTTTGTCCATTAAAATAACATCAAATTGATCAGAATTACCGTGTAGACATTGTTAATGTTGAAATTACTATTTAAGCTGGAAACTGTTGATTTTCAATGGAATATCTGCATAGGAGTACAGAGGTCTAATATTGGCGACCATCACTCATGTGTTCCAATGGCACATTGTGTTTGCTAATCTATGTTTGTTATTTTAAAAGGCTAATTGATCATTAGAAAACCTTTTGCGATGATGTTACCACTGCTGAAAACTGTTATGCTGGTTAAAGGAGCAGTAAAACTAGCGTTCTTTAGACAAGTTCAGAATCTTCAGCATCAGCGTTTGTGGGTTCATTTGCAGGTTAAAAATGGTCAGAAACAAATAACTTTCTTCTGAATCTCATCATTCTATTCTTGTCCTGAGAAATAAAGGCTATTCCGTGTAAGAAATTGCCAAGGAACTGAAGATCTCATACAACAGTGTGTATTACTCCCTTCACAGAACAGTGCATGTTACTGGCTGTAACCAGAATAGAATGAGGAGTGAGAGGCCCCTGTGCACAACTTAGCAAGAAGACAAATGCATTTGTGTCATTAGTGTCTTTCTTTCTGTCTTTCATAGTTTGAAATCCACCTTATGATTATACATTGAATATTTTGAAGCAATGGTATCTGTATTTGCTATGCAAGATAGCGGCCAAAAAAGTTTCTACTGACTGTCAAAATATTTCTTCACCTCAGAGCAGACTACTTTCTACTGATTGTATAAATTGCTCTTCACTGCAGAACAGACTAGTTTCTACTGGCAGTTTAAATGAATTGTGCCATAGTAGACCTACTGTATAAATTGCTCTTCACTGCAGAACAGACTAGTTTCTACTGGCTGTTTAAATGAATTGTGCCGTAGTAGACCTACTATTGGTTCGGACTTACACAGGGATTTTGAATATTTTCAACCACAGCAGTTAATTCATGGATGTGGTTAATACACATGTTTATTTTTAAAACCTTTTCCACCGGATAACTTTTTCACAGATGATTGTTTGACGGCGTAGAGGTCTCAGAAACTCAAGTAGGAAATATGATACAATTGGCATTACAGGGTTTTCAAAAACATTTTGTTCCTCAACAAATTAATTTTAATGACAGATGTTTAATATTAATGTACAATGTATGATCGAATCATAATTGACCTTTTGCAAAAGCCCAGTTTTTCAGAGTTAAAGTTGCTACACCTGCCAAGCTGCTTTTCTTTGTGAGCGGCAACTACTGTACAGCCAAGCACAGAGGGAAAAAGTAGCATATTACCAGTCGGTTTAAGTGATTCTTATTGGAGTAATACCACCATGATATCCTCCAGATCAAGGCATAGCAATATGCCATTGATTGATTGCAATATGGAGTGAAAGGATTATTTCTCAATATTCAGATAAAGAAGGAAGGGGACACAAATACTGAAACAAGCATACATTTTTCAATCAAAGAATGAGAAACCCAATGAACTCATTCGACCAGCACAGCTTTATGGACCAGTCATGCTCTTGCACTTCCGGGTAAGTTCTGTTTGCATAGCTATTATTGATCTCTTACAAAGCTTATTGTAGCTGTGTGTGCTCTGTTTTCCTGTTGTTTAATACATGTTGCCATAATCGCTTGTTATAAAGATATAGTGCTATGAACATGCTGTTGAAGACAGTATTGTCTATAACTAGATGGCAAATACTAGACTAAACTGCACTCCAACCTAGTGTTGTCAGAAATCACAAGAGCAGCAAGCTACTGGGACTGTTTAAAGAAGCTCAAAATAAGCAAATTGAAGCTGCAGACAAAGCCAAGAAAATCACTGTTTTACATAACCAACACCTTTGTACTACTTAAAAGTTCCGGCTGCTTGAATAGAGCCGAGTAGGCGACCCAATGTTGAAGTTATGTTCAATATGTTCAAATATTACGAACATACAAAAACATCTTAAAGGTGGAATTACTTTAATTAATTTCAAGCCAACCTTTCACTACATAGGCACTATATTTCCATGTTTGTGAACACATTGATGGTATTTACAAATGTTTACAAACAAAAGGGAATTGAACCCACCTGAACTAATTTGGGGAATAGTAACAATCACAGCAGGTAGTAGGCGGTTTCAGGGCTAGAAAGTAGATGGCAGGGTCCAACACTAACTTTTTTTTCTCACTGGCCATATCGGGCCATAACAATGCAATGCATATCATTACTTTTTGCCGGACAGCGTAAGTGGAGCTGGCTAAGAGCAAATGTCTTCATTGCATAAGAACATATTTTTTTCTTTCGTGGCATAACAACATACTTTTTTCTTTAATTTGTGAATGACATTGATACAATAACTCAATAAAGATAACAGTAACTAACATTTTCTTCAAGAGAAAATATGAGAGAATCGTGTCTTATCACTTGAAAAAGAGACAATACTATTTCTGTACCAGATTGGTAAAAAAAGTTATGTCCTAAAACTTTGCAACGCCGCTCGCCGCTACTCTGATTACAATAAGCGGGAAATGTTGGGTACAAATATTTACCTGCAATTTTGGAGACAGCCTTCTGAGATTTTCTCACCAAACATAATATCTACCCGTATTTGGCACTTGGCAGGTGTTAATTTCTGCCCAGGTTATCAACAATTTTTCCGCAATACACGCTACATGCTGCAGGGACTTAAGAGCAGGTTTTCAGGTAGTTGTTCATTCCCGTAAATGACCCAGCCTTAACTGCTTTCATCAGGAACGCACAACGTGAACAGCAGTATGGAATGGAACTGGTTCATTCCACGAAAACAAAATGATTGCATTTTCTTTGCCTGGTACAATGTCATATTTAGATCCTGCTGTAGAATGCACTATGAACTATGATGGTCAAAACAGACGAGCTACCAAATACTATTGGTCAGAAAGATGACACCGGTACTGTACCATCCCCCGGGGGAGAAAAAGTGCTATAGATGCATTTTAATGTGAGAACAAGCGAAAATCAAAGGGGGAAGAGGGACAAAGATGGCAAGCAAGTGGTTTAATGCAATACTATGATTTTAAATGGGGAGATTGAGCATGCGGGCCAGTGACTGTCTTTGTCAATTGGCCAGCTGGCCATGGTTAATGTTGAACTCTTGATGGTGACGTTACAGCTTTTATTAGTTTTCGTATGCCACATGGTCAAAACAATACACAAACCCCAAATAAACATGTGCATTTTGAAAACAACCTGAAAAAACTGCAACGTGCGACAAACAGTATTTCCAAGTAGATTTCTTAGAAAGAAGCCCGAAATAATTATAATAAGCTGACATGGCAACCCTGCTCCAACTTACTGTAGTTTGCCTACACTCTTCTTCACTCCTATGTCTCAGACCTCAAATAGGCTACATAAAACTTCAGCATTTTTAGGTTTAGTGTTTCTTGAGTAAAGAAAATGCTGTAGGCCTACAGTTCAACCAGATTAACCTTGCTAAATGTTTTCTAAATATTTCCTAACGCAATAGCTTACTCAAAAACAGCCCCAAAGCATGATTTTGCCCCCACCATGCTTCATTGTGGGTATGGTGTTCTTTGGGTGATGTGCAGTGTTATTTTTGCACCCAACAAACCTTTTGAAATTAAGTTAAACATTGGTTTCATCAGACCATTACACATTTTCCCAACATCAGCCGAGCTTGCCACCCTATCCCATAGTCCATTCATATGAAAAATACGGGAGATTGTTGTCACATGTAGCACACAGCCAGTACTTGCCAGAAATTCCTGCAGCTCATTTAATGTTGCTGTAGGCCTCTTGGAAGACTCCCTGAACAGTTTTCTTCTTTTCATTATTTTTGAAGGGACTTCCAGTTGTTGGTAATGTCTCTGTTGTGCCATATTTTCTGCACTTGATGATGACTGTCTTCACTGTGTTCCATGGCATATCTAATGCTTTGGAAATTATTTTGTACCCTTCTCCTGACTGTTATCTTTCAACAATGAGATCCCTCTGATGCTTTGGAAACTCTCTGCGGACCATGGCTTTTGCTCTTAGACGCAACTAAGAAAATGTCAAGAATATCCTACTAGAACAGCTGAACTTTATTTGTGATTAATCACAAAGTCAATTTAAATGTTAGCAGGTGTAATGATTTCTTTTTAACATGAGTTTGAATGTGATTGGTTAATGCTGAACACAGTTATAAGAGCGTGTGCACACTTATGCAACCAGGTTAGTGTAAGATTTATATTTTTCAGTTTTCGCCCTCGAAGATTTCTGATAATTTTTCAATTGAATTGTTCACATTATAGGTCATATAAAAAATGAAAAATGTTCTGACATGATTTATCTTTGTCTAATTCTTTTATATCACAAAAACCCGGCATTTTAACAGTTATGCAGACTTTTTATATCCACTAGATATCCAGGCACAGAAAATTGTGTTTTTTATCAAATCATGTATTTATTTTCTATTCATTATAAGACTTATATTGTTATTCAAATATATAGAAAGATAACTTGTATGATTTAATATACGTTTGTTGAAAAAAGAAGCATCATCAGAAGCAACATTTTTGATGCTCCAAACGACAAATGGGTCAGATTTGGATTTACTTGTGTGTCTGCCATGAACAGTAGTGCATCTTTCCCTCTGTATCAAATTGAACATAGGTACTAAATGACATACTAATTTCTCAATCAGGGAGGGAGTATTGATATTTTTAGTGACAAGGCAACTTGACAACATGAGTATATAGACCCATTGACATGACCCTCTAAATAAAGCTCAGATGCATCCTGTGTACTTTTATCATCCTTGAAATGTCTTTTGAACTTGCTTGGAGTCCATTTGTAGCAAATTCAATTGATTGTACATGATTCCGAAAGTCACACATCTGTCTACATAAGGTCCCACATTCCATGTCAGGTCAAGAACCAAGCCAAGGAAATCTTAGTAGGCCTCCGTCTGGCGAAAACAGGGTTCCACTCATCACCTGGCTAATATAATTTCTCTGAATGGGAGACTGGTCAGGATTGAGGGAGAGATGAACAGATGAATACAGAGAAGACCTTAAAGAAAATCAGATTCAGAGCACACATAACATAAGATGGTTGCTAAGCTTCATCCTTCTGTAAGACAACAACCTGAAGCACACATCCAAAACCACACGAGGGCCTTCTGGACAAAACTGAATGTCCTTGAGATGCCCAGCCAAAGCACAGACATGAACCCTATTGAACATCTGTGGTGACCCCTGAAGATCACAGTTTATGGACGCTCCACCTCCAATCCAACAGAGCTTGAGAGGATCTGCAAGGAAGAATGCAAAGCTGGTAGAGGCACCCTCAAGATAACTCTGATAAAGCTGTGATTGCTGTGAAAGTACTTTATAAAGTGTCTGAATACACATGTACATGAGATTCTTTTACTCGTTTCAATAGACTGGCACACATATTTCTCATATTTAAAGTTTTCAGTTTTTAATTTAGAAAATGTGCCCTTTTTACCAAGCATTTGCCCTTTTTGCCAAGCACCAGACCAAAGGGACATACCAACCGCAACCAACATGAGGGCGGACAATATGACCATGCAGAACAATCCTCAGACCCAATTACTCCCACCGAATGGTTGCCCATACCATTACAAATTCTCATGTTTACCACTTGGCAGAAGACATTGTGGGTTGAAGTCATTCTTTGGCTTACTCCAAAAGTAAAACCCATCTCGATGTAGGGAATAGGATACAAGATGTCTAATCAGACCATATAACTTTTTTCCATTGCTCAGGTGTCTATGTTTTATGCCCCTTATGTGTATTGGTGCGATGGCCTTTGAATCAAGTGGTTTCCGAATGGCTCCCAGCCATAAATTCCAGCTTTATAAAGCTCAAGACAGTTTTTGTTGAGACAAGGTTACAGCGTTCCTGATTCAATTCTATTAATTTAAGTCTGTGCTTTTGGGAGGTTCAGCAGCTGTCCGGTTAAGTGCCCATATATACCTCTCGTTTTGCTTCCACTTGTGACCATTGTTCCTCTTTGCTCACGCAATATGCTCGTGTTAGGCATATGATGTCATGATTTGAGACTTTTCGCCTAGACACACTGAATTATTTGGCAGTTTTTGTGACCAACGCACCTTCAACTTGGGCACCAACTATTTTGCTTCTTTCGATTTCTGTTAGTTGTCTCATGTTGCTTTGAAAACTCAAATATCAATGTGCTACATGTCTTTTTTGTTACTGATATAAGAACTGCTATTTGGATGTCAATGTAATATTACCTCCGCACCTGCATTTGTGATTGTGATTTACTTCAAAACAACAGTCCTTTTCTGTGTTGTTTCTGTTGTTTTGTCTACCCCTGTAAATACACAAATATAGACATACATAGAATGGGTATAGCAAGTTGTACATTTTTAAACCAGATCTTTTACAGTTCCAGGTATGCAGAAATACCTGTTATTGGGGATAACCAAAAGGGAATTTTTCCAGTCTGAATAAAAGATGTTTACCCTAATGTTAGAAATGTCTCAACAAACCATAAGTTAGGATGTCTAACGAATGGGTGCAGAAGAGCGTTTGACAGCTCTGTGGAAAGTTATAGGATCTGGTCATTTACTGAAACGTATTTGCTTTTTAATTTCAATATGTTAAAACCTAGTTGAGAATAGTTTTGAACCAATGCCCAGTTGTGAAATTTCTCCACATTATTATTCATTAGACAAACGCGTGTCAGTAGCTTCTTTGTTGCATCAACTCTGATTGACAAAAAAAGAAGAAAAAACACTAAAGTGTGTGAAATATTTGTATAAATATTGTAAATCAAATTTTTTCATTTCCATCCAAGTTCCTAATTAGAAAATTTGCATTAGAATTTATGGAAATATATTGTCCCATTGCATATCAATGTTTGAATATAGTGAATCATCCTTGAAATTTTCTAACTGAATAAATGTTTTTCTAATATCTAGGCTATAATATTTTCACATTTGAGAGGAAAAATGTCACAAAGCACAGGAAAACATTTGTCTTAATTGTCATTGCTTTGCGGTTGCATTTTGTGAAGAACAATCATTGACAGTGTTGAATTAGTGGTAATTCACAAGGCCGAACACAACTGCACTACTCTAAGGGCATTATGGTTTTAAGCTAATTGAAAGCGGTGAGCCCAATTTTTGGGGGGAATCGAATTGGCGGATTTGTATCAGAAATGTTGTGCAGAAAAGCGCAAACACCACCAATTTGGAGAACCATCCCTGGATCCATCACGTGTATTTGTAGGCGTACAATATTATTTTGCTTACACTATTGTAGTGGCATACAATTTACCATATAAATAATTACATAGTTAATCACAATAATTTGTGCGACAATTGTCAACAAAAATGCCATAATTGTAACAGCCCTACCTATAAGATCTTTTCCGGTTTTATTTAGACTAGGGTTGGGCAGTATCCATTTTTCATACTGTTGTACCATCCTGAAATATAAAAACTTTTTTTGCAGTGATAATCAAATGTTTATTATCTAGCAATGACTAAATTGAAAAGTTTGATAACATGGCGAATGTTAATTAGGCCTGACATTTTTGTAGACAGATCTTTAGAAACATATTTAAAAAGATAGAAAATGTATTTGTGTGCCTTTATGAGTAAAAAAAGATGTGTATTACACAGCAAAAAATTGCACATTGTAACTAGTTTTCATAATTAGCGCAAACTCAACTGCTAATTGACGGCCTGATCCTGTGTTCCAAAGAATAAAATCGGGCTTTGGGCTTGCAATTCTGAGAAGGGAAAAAAGCTTGGAAAGTTTAAAGCCTTGTAGCAGGGAGCACACAGGTGGAGGTCAAGAAATTATGGTTCTTTAATCGTAGAGCTTACTGGAAACATCCATAAACATCAGGTAGAAACAAGGAACAAAGACGCCACATGAAACAATGACAGACAAGAAGCACTAGGGCTTAAATAGGGACATAGCGATGGGGCAAACGAGGCACAGGTGACAAGATAAAACTAGACACAGGTGAAACCAATAAACACAAGTGATCCAAACAATATAGAAACAGAGAAACTAGTACAGAAGTACATTAAACAGAAATAACCGGCAGTTATACAATCCATCAAAATGTAATGTCTACGTAGTAATTCTGCCTTCTGCAGTTAAATGTTAGCAGAAATATGTTACTGACATTAACTACCTTTTTAGTTCAAATAATAATCACCCATGAAAAGAAGCTAGAAATCAATAAGGAGAGGAAATTGCAAGTGCTGAAAATTTTATTATATATTACAGTCTTTAATACACATGCCAAAGTTTAATATAAAGTAAATTCATGGGGTGATATCTTTTTTCAACAGTAGTTGTTGTTGTTGTTGGTGGTTGCGTAGCTAAATATGTAGGAGATGACTGACTTAAACAACATAGGCAGCACCATCTGTCAGATTTCCGAAGGTAGTTGGCTATGGATGTTTTATATTATCAAAATCAATTTTTGGGGGAATATATTTAAATTAATCTTCCCCTCTAAACCCTTACTAGGCAAGGTTCTCCCCCTACCTCACTCACTCTCTCTACCTCTTTCTTTACACTTTGTTTGGTGCAGTCTCTGCTGTGTTAGTGAAAAGGCAACATGGGTCCATGGCAGTGGTATTCAAATCTTTCCCTCTAAGCCAGTTCCAGTCTCTTTTTTTCCTGATTAGGTGGTTTGCAATGGAAGAATAGAGTGGAACTGGCATCAAGGGGATTTGAGTACCATTGGTCTGTGGTTTTGATGATGCTGTGTTACCTATATGCCACTGGTTGTCCATGTCCAAAGTCTAAATTTGGTTGTATTGATGATCTGGATTCTGCCAAAAGACTGGACATTTGTTCCCACTTTTTTTGTGCTGGTCTGTTCCATTCAGACTTGTTTACTCTCCAACATGCTAGTCTGCTGGCTTGAGTTTTTGCTAATATCTTTTGGTATATGCTGAGGAAAGAAATTGGCCTGTATAAATCAATTTCTTCCTGATCTTCATTTTTTTAATAAAAGAACTGTCATAACCAGCTTATCCAGAGATGTGTGTGCCCCATCTTTGGATAAGTATCTACGCAGGCATATAGATGCCATTATCAGCAACCCTCAGTCCTGTGTTCCAACGGTATGTTGTCTTTGCTAATCCAAGTTTATCATTTTTAAAAGCTGATTGATCATTAGAAAACCCTTTTGCAGTTAATGTTAGCGCAGCTGAAAACTGCTTTGCTGATTAAAGAATAGCGAAAGTGTAGCTCCACAAAGGAGGAAGTATTCAGACAAGCCTGGAAAGACCGTAGACTAAAATACCACAAAGCACTCACATCTGCTCGATCAGCGTATTTCTCCAACCTAATTGAGGTGAACGAAAACAATCCAAAATTAATTTTTGATACAGTTGCAAAGATAACAAAAAGCAATGCTCAACTAGTGAAGTGGGTCTTCATTGTAGCTGTAACAAATACATGAACTTCTTGGTTGAAAAGATCATCACCATTAGAAAACAAATAACTGACTTCTTAAATAATTGTAGACCCCAAAATCTCAGTTGTCCTGAGAATGTCCTGAACCTCCCTGACCAGGTGTCAATGGAGACACAGGAACTTTTTGATCCCGTATAGTTCGACACATTCACTAAATTTGTAATGAGTTCTAAACCCACAAATTGTCAGCTTGACCAAATCCAATGAAACTACTTAAGGAGATAATTCCGGTGCCAATGTTGAACATGTTAAATTGCTCCCCTTCCTCCAGATGTGTACCAAACTCACTAAAAATTGCGAATATAAAGCCTCTTCTAAAAAAAATCCAGACATATTAAACAACTTTAGGCCAATATCGAACCACCCATTCCTCTCAAAAACCTTAGAAAAATGTGTTTCCCAACAACAGAATGCCTTCCTGAAGACAAATAGCATTTATGAAATGCTCCAGTCTGGTTTCAGACCCCATCATAGTACTGAGACTGCACTTGTGAAGGTAACAAATGACCTAATGGCCTCAGACAAAGGTTCTGCATTCGTTGTGTTGCTTCTTGATCTTAGTGCTGCTTTTGACACTTTTGATCAATGCCTTCTCTTAGAGAGACTGGAAACCCTTGTTGGGCTACATGGGAATGTTCTAGCCTGATTTAAATCGTATTTATCTTGAAAGATATCAGTTCGAATGTGTGGATAGTATATCCTCTGACAAATCCAAAGTATGTTTTGGTGTTCCTCAAGGCTCGGTTCTGGGCCCATTATTGTTCTCACTATATATGCTCCCTATTTGTGATGTAATCTGGAATCACAATGTCAATTATCACTGTTATGCTGATGACACAGTTATGTATTTCAATAAAGCATGGATAAGCCCCAAAATAAGCTACTTTGGAAGCATGTGTTTCAGGTATTTGGAAGTGGATGACAGAGAACTTCTCCCTTGTAAACTCTAGAAAAACAGAAATGCTTGTTTTAGTACCCAAGAAACAAAGCTTTACTGACAGATCTCACTGTGAACCTTGATGGCTGCATGGTCGTATCCCAAAAAACTGTAACAAATCTCGGCCTTACCCTTGACCCTGACCTTTCCTTTCGGGGGAAAATATCAAATATATCTCAATAGTTGCAAGTTTCTTCTTTGAAACATTGCAAAAATGAGAAACTTTCTATCAAAAATGGATGCAGAAAAACATCCATGCTTTTGTTACTTCACAAGATTAGATTACTGCAATGCACTTTTTTCCAGTTACCCTGATAAATCAATAAATAAACTTCAATTAGTGCTGCACACTGCTGCTAGAATCCTAACTAGAACAAAAATAGTTGAACACATTACTCCAGTACTAGCCTCTTTACACTGGCTGCCTGTTAGGGTTAGGTCTGATTTTAAGATTTTATTGTTAACCTATAAATCAATACATGGACTAGCTCCTACTTATCTGTCATGAGGAAGCTGGTGGAAGGACTCAAGCGCAGAGACGTTGTGGAGATGATAATCCATGTTTTAATAAAGAAGGAACAAAAGAAACATACAAACAAACTCAAAGCAGCTCCTATGACTGGGTAGTAAAGCCTTCGGCTGACAAACCAAAATGAACCACACCACTGTGGGTAACCATACAATATAAATAGGTTCCCCAATTGGAGGCAACAGCGAACACCTGCCTCCAATTGGGGAGACCAAAGCACATAGAGGTGCCTAGAGGCACGTCTTCTGGCCATGTCCTGACTATGGCCCCAGCCAGCGCGAAGATGGCTAGGGGCATAGCCAGGACGTGACATTATCTCACCGAAATGATCCAGCCATACATACCGGCACGTAACCTTAGATCGCAAGATGCAGGCCTTTTAATTGTATGTAATATTTCTAAACAAACAGCTGGAGGCAGAGCCTTCTCTCATAGAGCTCCACTACTCTGGAATCATTTGCAAATTTAAGTTAGAAATGCAAACTCAATACAAACGTTCAAGTGTCTACTAAAGACTCATCTCTTCAGTCTGGTCTATGATTAAGGGTAGTCTGGCCTGGGGCAGAAAGATGAACAGAAAGGCCTGATACCGCCCACCCTTGCTGTCTTGCCAGGTGAGCTCTCGTCGCCATTGGGATGCCCTTTCTCCAATGCCTTTCGGGGGCGGAGACACTGGCTTGTTGTTGTCTCTCTGTTGCACACTTGTGCAATTGGGCTGTACTCTGCTGGCAATACTCTGCCCTAATTCAGGATGGTTGCGGTCGCTGGGTTTTCCCTTTGGGTGATGCTTGGCAATGTGGGTGGATTGGTTTCCTGCCTGTTGGGCCCTATACGGGGCCTCCCCCGGATAGGGCCACAGTGTCACTGGACCCCCCTGTCTCAGTCCCAATGTCTTACGCTGCTATATTATTGTGCTGGGGGAGTAGGGTCAGTTCTCCTTCTCCACTATAAATCTTTGTAGATCTAAGGAATGCATTTTCTAAATTGTTCCTGTTTCCTGCCGTTTCAAACTTAAAAGGACAAACTTAAAAAATTATGAAAGATTCAATGAATCGCACACAGTTTACTATTACATGAGCATCAGAGCAGAGAAGCAACGTCCTTCACATTCAGAGTAACAAACTAGCTAGTGAGGTAAGACAAAAGAATCTGACTGTCTCTGTATGCGTCTGTTTGTGTTGAACTGTAAGTAAGTGGCTGTCACTTTTGCTCATTTGTTTTGGATAGGGATTGTATTATAAATCTGGGAGGGGATTCATGAACAGTTTAAGGAATGAATAATTGAGAGGATTAATTAGGTTAGTAGAGAACTATGTTTAATATGTATTGTCAAATACTGTTACGTTGACAAGGAAGAGGGACTGATGTAAAGCGATGACGTTATTGCAATACATATAACACATGTTTCTAGTTTCACATAGAAAAACATTTGTTTGTGAGAATTAGAGGTTTGGCGATAGTTTCAAGAGGCAGGTAACAGTATGATGCTGAGGCTGTGGTGATGAGTTGTTCTGTGTGTGGCTTGTATGCTAAAGGTAAAAGCAGAAACAACAAATTTGCCATCGTAAATATAAAGTTTCTTTCAGCAAAATGTATACATGACACGAAAGGGAAATTATTATTTTGGCCAGTAAAAAATATGCTTGGCTGGTGGATTAATTAATCTACCAGTCCCCTTGGCAGGTGAGCCAAAAAGTTAATTTCGAACACTGTATGCCAGTATTGGGACCAGATGGGACACACTAACTTGTCATCAAATTGCGTCTCAACATTTGATAATTTTGTCATGCATTAACATCAAGCTGAGTTTGAATATTTAGCTAGACAGTGCTTAGCATTGTGTTAAACTGACTAACATTTCTTATGAAGTTTACTTCTACTACACATAAGATCAATGACCTTTATGGCTTTTGCCACTGGCTGTTTTAATAGCTTATAATAGACCTACTAGTATCTTACTACTTGAAAAATCATAAGAATTGAGCAATTGCTGGTGAGACTTAAGACAAAATTTACACTGAGCTATTTCATTTCATGGAACAACAATGTTTTTTTTCCATTCATGAATGATACAAAAACTATCAATATAGTTGATGTACTTGTCAAGTGAAAAGACAAGAGAATCATGGAAACGCCAGAACTTGTTCCACAACATGTTTTTTAGGGGTTCGTTTATTTTACCGAAAAAATGTGAGTACTTGGTATTGATACTCGGTATTGGCATGTACCCAAGTATACAGTGGGGAGAACAAGTATTTGATACACTGCTGATTTTGCAGGTTTTCTTACTTGCAAAGCATGTAGAGGTCTGTAATTTATCATAGGTAAACTTCAACTGTGAGAGACGGAATCTAAAACAAAAATCAAGAAAATCACATTGTATGATTTTTATATACTTTTATATAATTAATTTGCGTTTATACTGGCAAGTTCAACATGTACATGCAGGATTGTGCCGTTCATTTAGGAAATGCATGTGCACTGCACAGAAAATGTATCCAGTACTGAAAAAACTATCTTCATACTTGCAAACCTCCAGGGGGCCTCAGTCGACAGGGATGGTGGCACTTCGAGCAGTTGATATCTTAAAAATTTCACTACGAAATAAGTCTTGAGTCTTCTTTTATATTTTCTCGGAAAAGGCATGACGTCAACAAGCCCTATACCCACTGAATGAAGTGAATGAGAAACAGTGTGGGCATCACCCAATGAGGTTATCTCATTGGGCATCATTGCCTAATATTGCAAATGAGGCTTCTGGATCAATGTTGGCTTAACCGCATCTTGTGACATCTCAACAAAATGTATTCGTTTTCACAACAAGTCACTACTGTTGAGTTTTGCCAAAAGTAAACAGTAGGAAGTTTTGCATACTTTGACGCCACGTTTCTACTGGTACTTTAACTCGGTACCAGGGCTACACCAGTGATTTATGTTAATGTTGGCTCCAGACTTTTCTGTTTCCACTACACATTTGCTATCAAGGACTTAAGGAAGGGTCATGTGGGGAGGGAGGAGTAAACTATCAATTTGGTTTTCCAGTGCCGAAAAATAAATATTTTTCTGGTAATAAAATAAACCATAATGCCATGTACAATTTGTTTACAGTGTGGCGTTTGGCAATATCTAGAAAATTAGCTTGCTTGGTTGTGAATTTAGTACATTTTCTATTTTTGTTTTACCTTACTCTGATCTTTTAATTTTCCTCCTCATCCTGTCTTATACTTCCCTCAACTGTTTCTCTACCACTCATTCTTCCCCTCACTGTCTCTCTCTAATATCCCCACTAATACATTCCCACTCTGTCTGTGACTTACAAAACTTCCCTCCCATTTTTCCCTCCTCCAGTCTGCATCTGCATGCCTGTATTATGTTGAGACACTAATAGGATGTTGGGGGAATGCAGGGGTGTGGTCCGGTTACTTGGGCTGCCTCCCAGCACTCTTATGGAGAGAAGTAATGGAAGTAGAATGGATTGATTTAGTTTGAAACAAAGCACCAGTCGGTATCTCAGCATGTTGCAATTATTATGTGTTCACTTCATCATGATAGAGTGGACCGTGATAAATTTACACAATGACTACAATCCACAATTATGTTTCCATATTTTTTGGGGGAAAAATCGCAATAAGTAGAATGTAATTTTGTTGCGTCTCCAACAGTTGGATGACTTCTACAGGTGGAGCAGTGGGTTTGACAGCTCTGGGAAAGTTATGCTGCTGATAATTTACAGACAGTCCTTTGC
This sequence comes from Esox niger, assembly GCA_016801105.1. NCBI lineage: Eukaryota > Metazoa > Chordata > Actinopteri > Esociformes > Esocidae > Esox > Esox niger. The sequence goes on from JACXGJ010007708.1 coordinate 20,890, forward strand.
TTAATTTCACTATGTTGAACCTGTAGCAGGTTAGCAGCAAGGTTTGAATAAAACATATTCTGCTCGCAAGCATTGAAGTCTGGGTTGGTTAAAGTTTCATAACACGTCCAGTGTTGTTAAGGTTGGGAATAATGTTAGTGGTAAGGTTACATTACCAAGAAACAAGGCAGGCCTAGTTCAGCCAGCCCGCAATAGAAATGATGCCCTCTTAAGATTCACCCACGTGGAAGAATGTGCTCTTAACCACTACACCACAGAGCTGTACATTTGACACGTGTCAATATATCCTCTTGTGTCTATCCTGAACAAACTGGCCGTTTCAACAGCTAATTGCCCATTCGAGGAATGATATTGATACTGTTAAACTGACCACCTTTTCTTTGCAAAGTTTACCTCCACCACATATAGCGACTGTGAACTGTATGGTGTTTGCCACTTGCCGTTTTAACAGTGTATTAGCCTGCAATTGGCTAGTAATGTCATTGCTAATAATAATAATAATATTGCTAGCGAGTCTGCCAAAGCTATTTCATTTCATGGCATGAGATTGTACTTTTTTTTCTTTTATTCGTGAATTGACATTGATACAATAACTATGAATAAAGATGACGATAACTAACTTTTCATCAAGTGGAAAGAAGAGGGAATCGCGGAATCAACCAGAAATAGTCGCAATAATGTATAAACATAAAGTTTTATTGCTGCCCACAATTTTTTTTATGATTGTCATTGCTCTCAATAGATTCAAACTAAGGTCTTCCACATGAAAGGCACTGTCTTTAACCACTACTCCACGGCAGTCGGTCAGTCAGTGAGTGAGTGAGTGCCCATGTCTTGCGATTTGAGATTGCAGGCATTGGAGTCAGGGTTGGTGGCATTTATGCTACATGTATGTAATACTGTCCCTTGCGACAGTACTTCCTGTCATAGTGTTACAACATACAGCTATGAACCTTCTTTTTTTACTTTTTTTGGGAAGTAAAGAAAAAGGTGCAGTTGTCTCTTTATACTGTATGTGTAATACTGACTATCTGAACGTAAATGGCTTAACATTTTATTGACTTTGAAAAAATAAATTGGCCTATATTTACGAATGTTGGTGTACGATTGAGGCTGATTCAGTAAATGTATAGTTCAGTGTGTATAATTTAAATCTCTTTTGATAGCGTAGAACCCCCAATTAATATAATATAATGTTAACTAGCATTTCATTAATTAGCATTTCTGAAATGTCAGTGGAAGTATTAATATTTTCAGCTAGTTGGTTAGCGACATGGCTAAGAAATAGGACACCCAATTATCTGCCACTGTTCTATATCGGCCAACTTACTATTTTGTTCAATAATGTTTTATTTCCTTTTTATTTGTGTTACAAATGATAGATCACAGTCTTCTCTCAAGTTTGTATTAAAATGTTTTAGCTACCTTTCAAACTTTCTGTTGAAGAAAAGTCTAAATTGTTTTGAATAATAAATAAGAATTTAACCTCCATATAAAATGGTAGTTGGCTAGCTCAAAGGGTATATTTAATTTTAAAACTCACAGATGTTTCCAGTGCATTTATATTTTGAACTTTTGAGAATTTAGTTCTCAACCGCTGGAAACGGAAAATAGTAGGGGGTAGCCGAAAATAGGGGGACATTAGCTATGTTTGATAGAACCGAAAATACAAACTGAGTAGTAGTGGAGAGTTAGCTAGCAGACTCTGTAGCAGTTTATTCAATCATCACTTTACATCCATTGTCAGCAATGCTTATTGCAATGCTTGTGTCATGTTACGCTGTTTGTGACTTCAAGCGTTTTAACTGGTGGCATAAAAAGAAAAACGACAACTAAAATCGTTAATTGCTGTTATTTGTAACAATCAATCATCAAGTAAAATGTCATGGTCGAGACTGCCAAGTCTGTATCAGAACAAATGTCAGTGTCCGAACTCACAAAAACAATTATTTTGGGTATTGCATGAGGGTTTGAATGATGTGCATGTATAGGTTTGGTGGTTTCTCTTGCCAGGATGTTTACAAAGTGTGTGAGGTGTGCTACTGACAGATTTGGCATTGTGACTTTACTAAGATGAACTGATTCCTTCACTGTTAGCACCAAAATTGTAAATGTAAAAACTTGAGGCTGTGCCCCTGCATGTTAAATTGTTTTGTTTGTTTTCCCCAAACAGATGCTGGTATTAAACAGCAAATGTATTGTTATCTAGCCTAAATGGCAATAATGTTGCCTCTCCCTCTACACACTGATTGTAAGGGAGAGGTGGAAGCTATTTAGTGAGACCCTTGCTTATTCCTCAATAGCTCTAAATGGACTGTCACTGATAAACTAACGGAATGCTGTTCCTAATTCCTTTAGCTCTATTGCATGGTGGTCGGGATGTATAAGTGACCAATGACATATCTGCAGTTTTTCTCTATTTTTCTCTGCCTCACTCTGTCCCTTTGCCTTTTCATGCTCATAAGGAATCACTGTGAAGGATTTCCATGGATGGATCAGAGGGGCTATGCATATGATGTCCACTGTCTATAGGAGTGTTTTCTATGGCGTATGATAGCAGATGTGCAATGTGAGCAGTGTGTAGAGTGTATAGGATCTGTAACAGGGACGATGCTGGCTGGGTCACTCCTCACAGGAAGCAAAAAGTGGGTCAGCACTGGGGGAAAAGAGGAGAGACGGGCCAGCAGCAGCTTTAGACGGAAAACATGCCACACAGCCAGCCATGGATGCAGTTGGCCTATATTATTTAATCATTGAGTTCTCAGAACAGAGCAGAATGGTCATCTTTCAACAGCAGACACATGTCTGTGTCTGTCTGTGGGTTCTTATACCATGCTTTTGATAAGCATTTCACCCAAGACCTGAGTCCAAAACATTTAAATAGTCTGCTTACCTCATGTCCTCTCCTTTGTGACCCCAGAAAAAACACAGAAGACTACAGTTATGGGCACAATGTGTCTTCATTCATTTTACCTCTGTTAGATTCAGCTAAGAGTTCACGGGGAATTACACAATGATTGGATGGAAGAAAAATGTAGCCCCATCTAAGACCTAAGATCTAAGCTCCATCTCAGTACCTAAACAAGAAGCCTGCTGTCCATGATAAAGCTAGCAGATGCTCTGATCATAAAGAAAGGAAGACCTGTCAATGTTCTTATTAGTAATGTGCAGTCTAACCCAACTCTGTTTGTGGACAGAAAAAGTTTTGTTTCATATTACCATAGAACTCTGTCCCAATCAAAGTTTCACTGAAGTTTAGGAACTCCTCAAACTGACGTTTGTCTTGATAAGAGGCTTTCTTGCAAGGCTAATGACATCTTGGCATGGATGGGATAGTTGTAGTTTTAGATATGTTGTGACTATATTATCTCCTACTCTGATTCCTGGAGAATTCTTCTTGAACTTTCAAACCATCCTCCTTACTGTGTTTGAGGGCAACATACACATCAGCTATCTTCCAGGCCGGTTTATTATAGTTGCAGTTGATTTGAACTTTAAGTTGTTTTTAGGGTTTGGGGAAACATTTATTATTAGATGTATCTGGATTGTCTCTTAGATGTATCTGGATTCTCTTATTATGAGCATTTTTTGGGGAAAATTAGACAACAGACAGTAAAAAACATTTCAGGTAAAAATCAGTAGCCGGCATTGTAAAGTAAATGATAAATATAAGAAATAATCATGTTTTTGTGCTTAATATGAGTAAACTAGTTGGACAGTGACCAGAGCGCAATATGCAGAATACACTTGACTTTAACTACTCAAGTTATGCTACAACTTTGTGATGTAAAGACAAAAAAACTCCAACCTGCTCACATCTTTTTGTAAAGCAACTGTACTGGCACATTTTAGATTTAATGAACTGGAAGGGAAGACTAAACTGCATAATGATTCAAATTTCTGTCACATTTATTTTGTAGAGCACTTTTTACATCAGCATTTGTCACAGAGTGCTTTTACAGATACCCAGCCTAAACCCCAAAGAGCAAGCAACAACAGAGTTAATGCACAGTGTCTTGGAACACCCTAGTAGGGTCAAAACCTAAGAAGAAACCTAGAAAGGAACCAGACTCTGAGAGGTGGCCACTCCTCTTCTGGCTATGCCAGATTATAATCACAAATCAATGTAGGCTGTGTTCAGAGTCTATAAACAGAATCCAGCTGCATTACCAGGTGGACAAGAAAGGGACAATCAGGTGGTCAAGAGCAGTGGCAGATGGAATTGTCTGGCAGCAGCTTGATCTACAACACAACTAGGAGGACTTTGGACAGGGACAGCTATTCATTCGGGTCTGGTATTCCTGAGGTGAGGGCTAAGGGCTCATGTCCTAAGTTTAAACAGAAAAAGACAAAGAACGTTAGAGCATTTTTTGATACATCCCAACCACCTCGGGGCAAAGATGGGGGTCCAGTGACACTGTGGCCCAATAAGAATGGCGCTGGAGAGAGGAGATCCCAGTGGAGATCAGAGGCAAAGACAGTAAGGGGGGCTTGTAAATCCAGAGCCTTTCGGCTTGCCTTCACAACCCTTGGCCAGACTACACTTAATCATAGACTATGCTGAAGAGATGATTCGTTGGTAGACACTAAAAGGTTGGGACTGAGGCTGCGTCTCACCTTAATAAGCAGATCATTTCACAGTAGTGGAGCTTTATGGGAGAAACTGTTTGTTTAGAAATTCAAGGTGCGGTTAGGAGGCCTGCTTATGCATTTAGCTTATGTATGTATGTATGTATGTATGGCTGGACCATTTCAGTGAGTTTGGTAATCAATAAAACCTTAAAATCAGCCCTATCCTTAACAGGCAGCCAGCCAAGAGGCTTATACTGGAGTAATGTATCAAAACAAAATTAATTCTAGTTAAGATTCTAGCAGCTATGTTGGGCACTAACTGAAGTTAGTTCATTGTCAGCAGGGTAACCGGTGAGAAGAGATTTGCAGTAGTCTAATTGAAGTAACTAAAGCATGGATATGTTTCTCTGCATACTTATTTGATCAAAAGTATCTGATGTTTGCAACATTCCAAAAATGGAAAAATACACTCTTGAAAAATATCATATACTCATCAAAAGAGAGCTCAGGGTCGAGGGTAACACTAAAGTCTCACAGTTTTTGGGATATCACCATACATCTGTTCAGGTTCACTGTGAGATCTTGCCAACAAATCTCTTTAAAAGCAAAAAGTTCTCTGTCATCCACTTCCTTATGTCTGAAACATGATGGGGCTTCATCATGTTTCATCAAAATATACAACTGTTTAGACATTGTGGATAAGGAGAGAGCCAGACAACCCTTATAAATGGTATGGTTTTGCCAATGATGGCCACAGACAATTGCTCTTCTGTACTTTTGCGTTTGGCTAGTGCCCTTGTCAATACTGGTAGCATGAGGCAGTACCTGCAGCCCATTCAGGTAGTCCAGCTTTTCCAGGATGGCACATCCATACGTGCCGTCGCAAGGTTTGCTGGGTCTCTCCGTACAGTCTCAAGAGCATGCAGGAGATACCAGGAGACCGGTCATTACATGACGAGAGCTGGACATGGTGGTAGAATGGCATCAACCCAACAGCAGGACTGGTATCAGCTCCTTTGTGCAAGGAGGAACAGGAGGAGCACTGCCCTACAAAATGACCTCAAGTGGGCTACTGGTGTGCATGTTTCTGACCAAACTGTCATAAACAGACTCCAAGAAGGTGGCATGAGATCCTGACGTCTTCTAGTGGGACCTGTGCTCACTGCCCAGCACCTTGCAGCTCGATATGCATTTGCCAGAGAACACCAGAATTGGCAGGTTTGCCATTGGCGCCCCATTCTCTTTACAGATGAGGCAGGTTCACACTGGGCACGTGCCAGACTTAAAGGAGTCTGGAGAGTGGGTCAGTGATGGTCTGTCACATATCCTTGGTGGGTTGCACAGACCTCCAAATGCTAGCCACTGGTACCCTGACTGCTGTTAGGTACCAGGATGAAATCCTCACACCCATCATCAGACCTTGTGCAATGGGCCACTGGTGCAGTGGGCCCTGGGTTCCTCCTGGTGCTGGACAATGCCCGGCCTCATATGGCCAGAGTTTGAAAGCAGTTCCTGGATGTCAAAGGCATTGATGCCATTGACTGGCCCTCACGTTCCCCACACCTGAATCCATTTGAGAACCTCTGGGAAGTTAGGGTTATCCGACAATGCGAAGTTGCGCCACAGACTGTTCAGGATCTCACTGATACCCTGATCCAGGTCTGAAAGAAGATCCCCCAGGACACCATCTGCCATCTCATCAGGAGCATGGCTAGACATTGTTGGGAGTACATACAGGCACATGAAGGCCATACACACTACTGTCACATTATGAGTCGCCGTGATGAAATTCACTTAAGTTGGAACAGCCTGTGATTTCAATTGTTTACTTAGATTTTTGTAATCCAGCCCTTAATTGGTTGGTGATTTTGGTTTCCATTGTTATGTCATTTTGTTCTCTATGATTTGCGCAATGTACAGTAAAGATTTAGATCTTTAATAAATGTAGTTTGAGACCCCATGTGTTATTTTGTGTTTTTAATCACTGTATTAGCATCCCACCCTTTTTGTGGGATGCGTGGGGGATATGATTGGTAGTGTAGCCAGGAGGAGAGACCCAATTTAGGGCATTCAATTGGGCCCTAAATTGGGCCATCAGGCTTTAGCCAGGTTTCACACAGGCCAATTATATCCAGTTTATGATCAGTGATAAATTCATTAACCGCAACTGCCTTTGAAGCAAGGGATCTAATATTAGGTAGTCACATATTGAGATACGTGGTACTACAGTCTATTTTGTTCATCTCCAAAATGGAATACAATTACATTTGGTGAACACTACCTTGTTTTATTTTGCTCGATTTGGATCTAGTGACAGTCTCAATGGAGAAAACTTTGCTAACTACTCTGAGTATGCTATCAATGGCCTCCATGCTAACAGCCTACTGTCTGACCTGCACCTCTAACTCTAACCTCTCAAAAGATTGCTCGGTACATGATTCTGAATCTCTGTGCGACCAAAATATAGGAGGTTCTTGACATTTTTTTCCAATGACCTTGAGAAACTTGGCATAAGAGCGATCCAGTATATAAACTGTGTCATACCAATATTGAATATTTTGGGGATACAAGGAACATACAAACAGTTTTTTTCAATTATTTTTATTAGTTTTACATATGTAGGATATTATTACCCTTGTGTGTTTTTTGTTATCCTCTGCCTGTCCAGGACTAGTAGACGTTTTATTGGATTTATGTGCATCCAGCCTATTGTTTCTGCTTCCTTTTTGCCCTTTTCTGCCTATTGTCTCTGCTATTTTCCTAAGCCCCCAAACACATTGGCTCCACAATGCATCTAACATAAAGAGCATATCATTCCCTCTTCATTATGTCTGAGCCACCAGAAAATGTTTTGCCATTGAGCATCAAGACTGTTTATTAGTAGATCAAGGCATCACATAAAAATATGAAATCATTCATCAAGCTTTATTATTAATCACAGTCAATATTATTGTTGTATTTTTTTCATTGTGATGTTATGTTCATGTTCATTTGACTTGCATTATAAACGCATCAGAGCTCTGTAAGCCTATGTATTACAGCCTTGTTGTGTTGTTTTTTCCTTCATCCTTGCCTTGACGCCACATCATTTATCCCCTTCTCTTGACTTCCTTCTGCTGTAGGCTATTTGGCTTTGCTGCTTGTGCTCATCCAGCGTCTTCATGTTCATATTTATATTGTTATTGACTTAAATATGTTAATTGCATATATTTACACTTTATATTGCATAGAAAATGTTGTTTGGGACAGTAGCCTACACACCTTAATCTAATAGCGCTTTTCCACTGCATGGTACCGGCTCCACTTGGCTCATGTTTTTTGCTTTTCCACTGGCCAAAAGTTGGGATAGTACCTGGTGCCAGGTACTTTTTTTAGTACCTGCTTCATCAAAGTTTCAAGAGAGCTGAGGTGATACCAAAGGGTGACATGAAAACACAGAAGACTTCTGATTGGACAAGAGTGACTCAAAGCTTGCAGCAAAGTAAAACAAGCTGTTCTGCTCTTAGCGGTCTAGTGTCAGAGAATGGTTTTATGAGACGAGAACAGCATGTCTTTGCGGGTCTGTCCCAGGAATTCTTGCAGTGAAATGGGTTATACTCGTATCTTCCCCAAACTCCTCTTGGTTTTGGACCTATGCAGTGGCGTTGAAATAAACTTGTTATCCCCGTGAGCGACCAAAACTACGTGCTGTTTTTGTAGCCTACAAAGGGACCTAGGGCCTCATTTATAAAACTTTGCGTAGGATTTGCGTCAGAAATGGCGTACGGATGAAACATAGGACGTGCGTACGCACAGAAATATTCGGATTTATAAAACCGTGCGCACGCACATCCTACGCATTTTTTCCTTAATAAATCACAATCAATTCTAAATGTTGCGCAGCTTTTGCGGCTTCATGTCACGCCCATAGTTGCCCATAAATAGTCCTTGAAACGCCCACAAGTTAATATTCATAGATTGCGAAATTATGGCGAACATAGAGAGGAAATCAAGAAAACGTAACTTCACTCAATGTGAAGTAGAAGTTATCGTTGGCGAGGTGGAAAAGAGGAGAAAAATGTTGTTTGGAGGGCACAGTGTGGGCATAACTAATGC
>JACXGJ010007709.1:0-18013 GCA_016801105.1 Esox niger
TTTAAATATGACCTGAAGGTAGGGATGTAGGGTTTAAATATGACCTGAAGGTAGGGATGTCGGTTTTAAATATGACCTGAAGGTAGGGATGTAGGGTTTAAATATGAACTGAATGTAGGGATGTCGGTTTTAAATATGACCTGAAGGTAGGGATGTAGGGTTTGAATATGAACTGAATGTAGGGATGTCGGTTTTAAATATGACCTGAAGGTAGGGATGTAGGGTTTAAATATGACCTGAAGGTAGGGATGTCGGTTTTAAATATGACCTGAAGGTAGGGATGTAGGGTTTAAATATGAACTGAATGTAGGGATGTCGGTTTTAAATATGACCTGAAGGTAGGGATGTAGGGTTTAAATATGAACTGAATGTAGGGATGTCGGTTTTAAATATGACCTGAAGGTAGGGATGTAGAGTTTAAATATGACCTGAAGGTAGGGATGCAGGGTTGGAGATCCTAAGATCCACTACACTCAGGGAGGGCGACACTGAGAAGTTGCCAAAGATGATGGAGAGGTCTTGGAGTTGATGGGACATCCTCCGGAGGACTGCAGACATCGCATCTCCATCTGGGTGTTGGAAGGGGGTGGAGTGGAGTCAAGTGTAGTCTTTGTAATGTTTACCTTTTGTCTTATATAAATACATATACATATGTACATGCACACTTTGGCCTTTTTATTTATGCATTATCCATGTGTACGTGGTTTAAACGTGGGATACGAATACATACGTGTGGTTAAAAATACTGCATTTCTCTGAAGATTCTGTGTACTTTGCAGTTGCCTTTTTAGAGCTGGAATATCGGGGCAAACAAATACCCTGTTGTGTCTTTATAGATCTGGTCAGAGAGACGTTTTCCAAGAAATTGACATTCATATACCAGGAAATATGTGGCCTCATGGAGACACATGAATTGGCAGTCATTGTTTGTTTTGTCCGATGAAGGCTGTCTGGTGTTTAACTGGAACATGATGGGATTTGTGAGTCTGAACGCACAGAAATGATTGACTCATAGGCTTTCAGCTTGTGAATAACAACCGAATTGGTGTGATTGAACAAGCAGTGCACAGTGTACGACATTGTAGCCTTACAATGAATACTCTCTTGTTTAAGTATCAACGCTCAGTTCCGCTTTATGCGTATCTTATCTTCGGTGCTTTTTGGAAATGTTTGCTTTATACTGGTTACGCTAATGGCTGAATCCCGTCTATGGTGTTAATGGTGAAGGTGCAATGGTGTGTTCTGTCACTGGTAGGAATATAGACAGGGAGGTAGACATTGGTTATTACCAAATGTATACGGTGCACCAAATTACAATACTGGAAAACAATTCTAAACATCTCACGATTAGTTGTCTGATTAAAACAGATTAATTTGTGGGCAACATTATATAGTTTGACTGACGGGATTGCTACCAGGTCTTCTGTAGCTTTGGCAAGAAAGTAGCTTTGAATGCTTCAATACGTTTTTTATTTTATTTTGCTGCCTTGGGAAAAGCCGATCTCAAGGCCATATCTAAAGTTTGTTTACTGTCGGCCGGGTTTGACTGATTTCGTCGGCACGTGGGATGGATTTTTGTGAAATGCTGCCGTATTTCCCTAGAGACATTATTGTGCTACAATGTTGCATATATTCTGCAGGCTTCAATATTTGCGGCTGCGGTTTGATGTTGACATCATTTGACCCAAAAACCGTGGAGCCCCTTGAAATGATTGGACTGCTGTTTTCACTCAGTTTGTTTATCCCCTGATTTCACAAATATTGTATTTTTCTATTTTTCAAGGGATTATCGTGTCTGCAAGCACACGTTGTTTCTGAGTTGTACTTCTTTAGTGTATCTGTGTGGTTGTGATCTTTGGCAAAAAAAAAATGTTTCTTTGTTTTTGTACTTTTCCTATCTTTCACCCTCTCTTTTAGAGACCTTTAATCTGCAAGAGCGATATATATTTCTACTGTGTAGGCAAATAATTCAGTTAAAGTTTGTTGCTGCCAAACAGTAATTATTTGTGTGTTCCATAAGTAATTCAGAGGGAAAAAAAAGCATTTGTGTGAGCAATGGCCTTCGGGGGTTGCGCCAAATTAAATGCTTTTTTTTTCTGCCCCCCACACCTTCACTCAAGAAGTGTTTGCTTGTTTTTTCGTTTATCTTCTTTCTCTCTCTCTCTCTCTCTCTCTCTTTTTTACCTTTGAGTTGAATCTCTGACATCCGAGTCTGCCCCAGGATGTCTGTCACAAACTGCAGTCCAACGTTGTGACAATGCTTTTTTTCCTCCCGTTGCCTTTTATGACCTGTTTTTTTCTTTTCTTTTCTTTTTTTCTGTTCTTTCCTTCAAGGTCTGGCGCACCTGACGTTAAACAACCAAGGTATGGGTTCATTCCTTTTTGGTTCTTTTGAGAGGAAAAAATAAATGAATCCTCTCTGCCCAACTTCCTCTTCCTTACTCCTCTGCTGTCCCTCACTGTTCCTTGTCCCTACCTCAAATTTCTTTTACCTGTCCTTCTAACCCATCTCCCGTTCCACGCCACCCCCACTCCTTTATCCTTCTACTTGTTAATTTCTCTATTTTTTGGTTGTTTCTTCCTGCCATGTCCTTCCTTGTCCTCTCTGTGGCTCCACACTGTACGTCCCACCCTTGTCCTCCTGGCTCACCTGGAACCAACTCTGACCTACGACCTCCCGGGCTGCAGGTAACGCTTTTCTGCTCTCCCTATTGCTTTGGGTTTTACAGAAAAATAATATGCCTGTCAAATGAACTGCTAGCTGTCTGTTGTCCCTCTTACTGATGCAACAGGTTGTTTATGAATGACACAGAGTTTCATATCACCACTCTGCTGTCATTCTCATTGTTTGGCATCTAAACCAGGTCATTAAGATGTTCAGGGCTTAGATTTAAGGTTTTTGAAAAAAACGACTGATTTTAGCAATGAAACGTTTCTCTGGAGAGTGTCTGGTGAATTACTGTATGTGTGAGGAAAATGCTGTGTCTGAAAAAGCATGAGAGCTGTGTCGCTAGCTGTGCAGTAGTAAGGGGTAAATGCAAAATATGTGTTTAACCTGGCTTTTTTATTTTGGACCACTGGCTACTGTGTCGATGCTTTGGTCCTCAATGGAACTGCATCGACTCAACATTAATCCGTCGCTCTGCTCACAAGTAAAGTCAAAGACTCAAATTGAAAAAAGCTTGTGAATAAAATCCTAAAAATCACCGGCATTTGGGGCGAGTAACGGATTCCAAATGGGCCCCCCCCGACTCTGAGACAGCAGCTGCGGATGTGGGCCCCGATCCAGTAGCACCTCCGCATCGCACGGAGCATTTCCCTGTTCACACGTCCGACCTTTATCTGCCATGTTGATCCGGACGCCGGTTACACTGTGGCGTCCTGACGCGCGCCAACGGGGAGCGGTCGGAGCGGGGTTGTTCACGGGCAGGAGGGAGAAAGTGAGGGAGACGGAGATACAGCAAGGCAGGGGATTGGCTGGGGATCGTACTGACCTTTACCGGAATAAAGAGAACAGCCTGGCTTCCATCGACTCCCATTACTCCCCCGCTGCGACCCCCATCTCTAACATACTGCCGACTAGGAGGTCTGACTCACCCTCCCCTGGGCTGCATTTCAAAAGTATTTCCTCTGGTCCTTCTGTGTCCTCGTCAGGATCTTTTGATCCTCAGCTCTGCATGCCTCCCCCTGGCATTTGAGGAGGCAAAGAGGGAGGTCGCAAGGAATTGATTAACCGCTGTTGAGATTCACTATTTCTTCATTTAAACACGCGCCGGTTCAAACTCTGTTCTCCGGGGCGACGTCCCTTTAGCTCGCACGCCCGATCGGCCGGTGCTCTCCGGGGACTCCCGTCGCGGGCGTGAGTCCCAGAGGTTCCGATTGGTCTGTGAGTTCCAAGCCCTCCGTAGTTAAAGCTGAAACGGTGCGTCGTTCCGGGCGCCGCGTGACTCAACGCCACCTCCAGACATCCGCGATGACCCCGCTGAGTCATAATCCTGCCTTTGCTTTGCATGTGGCCGTGACATTTCCTCCCACGCGCCGCCATTCAGCGGGCCTAGAGGGCGGAGGACTCGTTTGTCACGCCCTCCGAGATCAGAGCGTTCCCCACGAAAGCTTTGCTCTTCTTCCAAAAAGGCGTTTCGGACGTGGACTCATTCCACGCGGCTCCGGCTCCGGAGAGGATCGGTAATCGGACTCGGTTCCGGAATGAAAGTGTCGGTGGTGAGATTGTTCCCCGGTCCTTACCTTGACCCATCCGCCCGTGCCCATGCGGTGACCCGGGCGTCAGCGATTCGGGTCACGCTCTCCGCTGTACCGATCCTAGCTCAATGTTTGCGTAACGCTGAGGAGATGAGGAGCAGGAAGATGGTTTGAGTCCAGGCTGCTTGGGTGTAGATGGAGGCGGAGGGAGAGAGGAGGTCCGCCGTGACACAGAGAGGAGGAGGCGTGCCGTGACACAAAGAGGAGGAGGTGTGCATACACAAAGGCTTTCACCTTTCGGGGTATATTTGTCGGAAGCACCAAACAACGCAGCGGCTTCCTGCACGATGAAATTCTTGTGACATGCACCTCACACACTATGTCAAGAGAGTTAAGTCGAAGACTATATAAGCAAATATATAACCAGACACAAAAAAATCAACAGTACATTAGACTAGCAGCAGTTTAAAAAAGAGTACTGTATTCAAGAGAAGGGAATTGGAAATGGGGAGGACTGTCTGGATTTCTCTCAGTTTCTCTCACAGCGTCTCTCCCTCCCACTCTCTCTCTCTCTGCCTCTGTCTCTCTCTGCCTCTGTCTCCCTCCCACTCTCTCTCTCTCCCTCTGTCTCTCTCTCCCTCTGTCTCTCTCTCCCTCTGTCTCTCTCTCCCTCTGTTTCTCTCTCTCTCTCTCTCTACCAATCTCTCTGCTCCTCTCTCTTGCCTTTCAGAAACAAGGTAAAAGAGGCATAGGGAGCTAAGAGTCTGCACAATACTGATTTCGATCTAACCAGGCCACGGGCGTTCTATTGAGGTAGCTCGATTGCATATTCCAAGCAGAGAACTGATAAAATGTCTCCTACTTTCATCTTTTTTTATGCATAATTTACTAGGGAAATAGAAGGGAGTGAGATGCCGTGATAAAGAGTTCAGGAAAAAGCAGCTGATCTGACTTTGTTTAATCGGCCAAGCCCTAGTCTCCCCATGCTCTGTACCGATTGGCTCTAGTTAAAATGAATGCAGTGGTGGTCACCATGTGAACGGGCCCCAGAAACATCTTTAAACAGCCTGATCCATGCATCTATTTGGCTTAGAAATAAAGCGCCACAGCTTACTTACTTTAAAGGCTGGGACTCTTTTGTCAGTGTCTGCATTTAAACAAAGACTGTGTGCGTGCGTGCGTGCGCCCGCGCGTGTGTGTGTGTGTGTGTGTGTGTGTGTGTGTGTGTGTGCAAGCATGTGCCTGTACAGGTGTGTAGTGGCTGGTCTGTCCGTCTGCATCTACAGCAGCAGAGCAGGATTGCAGCGACATGTTGTGTTCACCAGCCGTGGTGGTTGGTGGATTAGAGGGCAGGTGCTTTTCACCAGCAGCTCCCAGCCATCACGCCATCACAGTCTGCAGAGCCAAGCGAGGAAAATCAATGCCTCGCTCCTTCACAAAACCTGTCCTTCCAAGATATGAAGGGCAAAGCCCCGGCCGGATCCCTATCTCCCAGTCGGCCAGCCTGTCAACGCTCTGCCACTAAACTGAGACCCACAACACACATGCAGTCACACACTGTGGCCCAAGCCCCAGGAATTAAATTAAAACTGTGGCCTCTAATACTGACACCTCAACACAGGAATTATATTAATACTATGGCCTCTAATACTGACACTTCAACACAGGAATTAAATTAATACTATGGCCTCTAATACTGACACTTCAACACAGGAATTAAATTAATACTATGGCCTCAAATACTGACACTTCAACACAGGAATTATATTAATACTATGGCTTCTAATACTGACACCTCAACACAGGAATTAAATTAATACTATGGCCTCTAATACTGACACCTCAACACAGGAATTAAATTAATACTGTGGCCTCTAATACTGACACCTCAACACAGGAATTATATTAATACTATGGCCTCTAATACTGACACCTCAACCCAGGAATTATATTAATACTATGGCCTCTAATACTGACACCTCAACACAGAAATAAAATTAATACTGTGGTCTCTAATGCTGTTCATTGCCCTCTATGTTTAGCAAACCATACTAGTGTTTCTACATCTGTGGCCAGATGCACAGCTCTGCCTGTCTTAAGTTGTCCCGGTTTCTAACCCATTTTCGGCCAACCGGCACTCTTCACTTAACACATTCTGACCCCTGTATAAGGGACTGTAAGAGGAGGTTCTGTCTGCCCAACTAAAAATGTACCACATGCTAATAATAAAGCAGTTTTTCCCCCTTTGGAATACTTCCACAATGAATCCAAGTTCCTCCCATCCTTGACCTGCAGGTGAATTGCGGCAGCTGCCATTTACATTTAAACCAACTATCCCTCATCCGCTTTACATCTTTTTTGTTTTAGTTAGCCTTTTGGCTGACAGTGGTTAAAAAAAGCTTTTTTAAAGGTATTTTAAACATATTTCATAGCAATTTAGTTGGCACAATGATTTCCTACACTATTCTGTGCTTGTCACATGTGAACAGAAATTAAGTTAACTCTATAGAATTTTAGCCGCCAGGAATTAACTCAGGTTATTAGTCTTGCAGCCAGGCTGCCATTGTTTGTTGATGTGCTTCAGGACGATATGATCCCATCTCTTAGCAACACTATTAATCCACTATTACATAGTTGAAACTCTGTTTATCCACTAATAATTCAGATAAATTATGGAGATGTTTCAATGTAAAAAACATCAGC
Source organism: Esox niger (assembly GCA_016801105.1). Classification (NCBI taxonomy): domain Eukaryota; kingdom Metazoa; phylum Chordata; class Actinopteri; order Esociformes; family Esocidae; genus Esox; species Esox niger. The sequence continues at coordinate 6,904 of JACXGJ010007709.1, forward strand.
AAATTGTTTTATTAATGAAAAAAACGATGAGCCTCCGTTGGTTTCGATCATGAAGATATTAGTGAAAAGTTGGAACATAAAGAATATATTAATCATTAGTCCAATCGTTTTCCCAATAGCCTTACATTTCACCATATCAATGTGAAACTATAATCAAGAAAACAAGGATTTATTACAGCACTGGACCTTGAAGATAAATGTTCATAGAGAAAAGAGCAGACTTTTTTTGGTTCCATACTGTGATGACACATTTTGTGCTTAACATACATTACAAGAAACAAACTTTGGCCTATTCTATTAAATGCCAAAGGCACCAAATAATGTGAAATAGCCTTCATTTATACTCCAAAAATGTAATATTCAATATTCTTTTCTAAACAATGTTTGAAAGTATTCTGTCAACTAAGTCATAAACTATAGAGTGATATTCCCAAAGATTGTATTCAATGGTGCATGAATTATTGTATAATTTTTTTATTACTTCATCTTTGGACCTATGAATAAACCAAATTCATCCACTTTTTTATTTATATTTAAGGAATGTAACTTATAAATGTCCCACAAGCCTAGTTTAACTATTTGTACATGTTTTGCATTTTTGTTAAACAAGTTAACGTAAAAACTGTACGGCGTCTGTAGCCTCTACGGTTCCAGTATAATGTACATCGCATAGAGGGTCAGACTCTCTATCCCTAGCTTTGTCATATTTCCATCCCTCAGCTTTTTAAGGAAACAGTCCGGGAAATACATTTGGTTATTGGTTAAACTGCTGATTCCTGCTTAAAGCAGTGTGATTTTAATTAAATATGACGATCTGTACATGTGAATCTATAATTATAATGATGTAATACAGTCGTTTGACTTGAAACAAATCATGTAAGTATTAATGCTTCAATGTCTACATTTTCTGATCCACTCAATCAGATTAAATAATAGAAAATTGGTTTACGTTTTTTTTGGTCATTTCATAGATTTAGATTTTATTCATTTTCTTTTTATCCAGCTTTTACTCCAAATGTCAAGTTGCCCAATTTTTCATTAAGATCCTGCTTCAGCACAGCAACTCACAATAGATTTCGGACAGTTGAGGGTGAGATATGTGTACTCTCAAGCCAATCTGATGCCCTTCTGATACTCATCACACTCCTCGCTCGTACAAGAAGTCTGGAATCCATAATTGTCATCGGAAATGCATTTTTCAGTTTTCCAGGATACTGTGTTGATTATGTTAGGAAGTTAGCTAAAGGGAGGACATCATTCTGTAGCCGTGAGCCTGATCTACTAGAAATTGTGTACATTTAATGTTTCTGTAAGAAATCCTCCCTGGCTCTACAGAGTTCAACATTAACGATGGCCCGCTGGCCCAACATTGGGCCAATAGACAAGAAGAGTCACTGGCCCATAACTGATCACTGTCCCCATTTATACTTCATAGTGTCGTATTAAAATGTTTGCTTGTCATCTTTGTCACCCCTCCCACTCGCTTGTTGTCGCATGGGTATGTGGCGTCCCCCCCCCCCCAACCCCCCTCGGTGTGGTACTGTACCAATGTCGTCTTTTTGACCAATAATATTCAATGACTCGTCTGTTTTGACCAATCATTGTGCATTTTAGGGCTGAACCCAAACATGACGTCATACGTGCCAAAGTAAATGCAGTCGTTAATGTTTTCGTGCAAAGAGCAGGTTTCATGGGTCGAAAACGATATTGGCAAGGGACACCTACTGCCGTACCTGTCGTAAGTTCCTGAAGAAAGCTGATAAGACAGGGATGTTTTTCATGGGAACCAACAACTACCAACAACCTGCTCTTAAGTCCTTGCAACATGTTGCAAATATTGCGCTCAAACACAACGCTGCGACCGCACCAATGAACGTCTGACTACTCCGAATGAATGAGGTGGCGTGCAGCCACATTTTTTATGAATTACAACCACCTACCATGTTGTAAAGCGATAGAAACTTTTCACGGACTATGTTCAAGACATATTCTGTGAATATGGATAGAGAAACCAAACAGACATGGCTTGTCGCCAGTTAGTGTAATGTTTACCACACCTGCCTAAACACATGCTAACAGTGACTCACAAGCTAATCAGTCAACTCATGCAAGTATTGTATTGCGTCATCTTCATATAAACATGAATATATTAACTCTATTATTTAACTATCAAGCTTTTATGACATGTCAAATCCAAATACAGTCCGGGCCTGTAGATTTTTGACCAGCTCGTCCGATAGGTCCCCGATAGGTCCAGTGAGAAAACATTTTTGCATCAGAATCTGGTCTGTGCTACATTTCCATCCCCTCACCTCATAACAATTTGAAAATGACAGAAAACAGGGCGTTCTGTTTGACCCATTGAAGACATACAGAGATGATTGTAAGGAAACAACTGTAAAAGGGGAACTGAGTGTTCTCTCGGATGCTTAGCCACACGGTTTAACCCGTTTAGTGGTTACATATGGATACAATGACATACATATTTTAACACTTTTAACCATAAACCATTCTAACAAGTGTTGACAGGTCCAGTTAACCAGAGTGCAACAGTCACAATTAGGAGTAATACATGGGGCACTTGTGACAAGCATAAGACAGTGTGGTAAATTATTCAAATGTATTGGGCCGCTTTCTATTGGCAAGTCAAATCAAGGATGGGCAGACTGGTCATTTTCACAATGGTATACTTGGCAGCCAGGGGTAGGTACGCCCTGCTGCAGAAACCAATTTTGGATTTAAATTTGGACTGGAGGTGGACGATATGGGTGTTGAATGAGAGAAAGCAGTGAATCGATTTGCCAATGTGGCTGTAAGTGTTGGCGAACTCAGACCCATTCTAGGACACATGCAAGGACGTCTGGGCGTCTGCAGATTTTACGCCGGCTACCAACCTATTCAGATGCTACGAATTGACCAGACTAGTGTTTTCGAGGGTACATTTTTCCGAGCTCTGACTTTTTTTGTGCAACAGAGGCTATGTCAATCACACTCAACCTCGCTAAAATGGACAGACTTCCTTTCGGTTGAGGTGGCTGACATGTGTTTTGAATTGCGGCTGACAAATTCTTCTTCACTCCTCAGGCAGCCATTGACTGGGCCCACCATTTACATTCAGTGCATGCTACTTTCCTTTTTGTACTGTGAGTTGAATGTCCAATAATTATCTGGCTAAAGAGAAATTCAGTTGCAGCGGACAGGGTAACACACAGAATCACATGATTTAAAAAATCATGAACAATGAAACAAATATCACTTAATTCTATGAAAGGACATTAAAATGATCCTAAAATTAAGTGATTTTTTTTCCCAGACCCTTATTTAAGTGTAGCTATTATTTAAAAGTATTTTGATTAGAACAAACCAGTTAGAATTGTATTTGTATTCATAGAATACTGGAACAATTGGCTTCACAGCAGCCATTTTGTAACTAAGTCTAACAATTATATTGTTTGATTTGAATGATTTCATCACATCATTGTATTGATACGTGTTAGTCGCAAGCACTCCGTAGCTTTGATCTTTACAAGGAGTCTAATGTTTTTTTCTTCCCTTGTGTGTTACTACAATAGCAACTCTGATTAGGGAGACTGATTGAACATCTTCCAAACAAATTATATAACTAAACGCTTGGCATCAGGTCAGCCTCTGAGAAAATCAAGAATTGTCTGATGTCCTCGTTGGTACCTGGAGATAATTTCGGAATGAGTTGAGTGGACATAGTCCAAGATGTCACTGATGCTGAATTCCAATAATGGACCTTGAATTACTTGGCCAGAGATCATTGTTGTGCATAGACATGCAGGACATGCAGCAATGCCATTGTGAATTCATTGAACGCGTTTGTCATCTGTTGTGGCTTAGTGCCAGAGTTAAAATAGACACCAGTGTGATTGTCACTTCAGATTAATCATACGATAAATGCATTATCAACCCCAAACAGAGTGCTTAATGCAAAATGTATAGTCAACACAAAGCCAAATACATTTCTGATTCCAAAATGAATTTGGAAATGTGCCAGAAAATAAAGCATTGTTCCATGGGATCTATAATCAATTAAGCATAGCATTCTTCCCTAAATAATCATAAAAAATATAAATGTTGACTTTTTTGAGAGATGCAGCATTATACAAAATATTTCTCCAGAAATATTTAACCCAAACCCTAACCTTAACCCCAGTGCTGTGATACCTAATATAAACTGTAATGTTAAACTGCATTTATTACATATTGTAGTGACCTTGGTAAGGTCTTCATATATGTTATTCGTGTATGGAGCAGTAGGTAGGGTGCCTGTGCAAAGGCACCCGTGGTTGTTGCAGTGCGGTCATGTGATCAGAAAGTCTGATGATGAATTCTGATCTGCTCTGTGATGAAACTAATGGTTAGCGATGGCGCTCATGATTGACAGCAGTCACCTTGGTAACCTCTCTATTTAGTCTCTCGTGACAGTGTGTGGTGTGGCACTTGTCCACCAGATTGATCTGCCGCCTGTCGGGAGTGTGTGTGTGTGTGTGTGTGTGTGTGTGTGTGTGTGTGTGTGTGTGTGTGTGTGTGTGTGTGCGTGTGTGTGTGTGTTCGCATGCATGTTTTTTTGGGGGGCAGGTCACATCTCATTATTGGCTGCCTCACTCAGGGAAACTGACAGAGCAGATCCCACTCATTGGAAACTCCCACGTCGCCTGTCATGACATTGGAACACTGGATCACACTTACACACTTTGACACTGACACTCACTTTTAAAAATGGACATGCACACTTTGACACTGACACTTTTAAACATGGACGTGCACACATTGACACTGACACTCACTTTTAAAAATGGACATGCACACTTTGACACTGACACTTTTAAACATGGACGTGCACACCTTGACACTGACACTCACTTTTAAACATGGACCTGCACACTTTGACACTGACACTCAGTTTTAAACATGGACCTGCACACTTTGACACTGACACTCACTTTTAAACATGGACCTGCACACTTTGACACTGACACTCACTTTTAAACATGGACCTGCACACTTTGACACTGACACTCACTTTTAAACATGGACGTGCACTGTTTTAGTCAATATGAAAACGCAAAAACACGCTTTCAAACACTGTCAAGAGCACGCCAAACCAACGGGCGACTATATAACCCTAACCTTAAAGTCATGCTGACCAATCAGAAACCTGAAGAAGTTATTACCAGTTGCGGTAGGCCAACAATAATAGCACCAGTGATGGATGTAGCAGGGACCTGCATAGCACATTCTGATGCCTTTGTTCCTCAATATGGTGGAAGAGTAACTCGCGATTTATGGGTAAACATGTTAAAAGGCCTGTTAGCAAGATTAAAACCAGCACTATTTTGGCTTCATCTGCCATTGCACAAAATTGCCACATGTAATCAAAGAAGGTAAAGGTTACAGTGCACACTCTGATGTGACAAACCAAATCACAGTTTACCCTATTTTAACATAAACATTGAAAACAGAGTTCCTGAATATCTTCACCCTAGAAGGAGTTTTTCAAAATGTCAGTTTTTAGTGACCTAAAACATAGTTTGCGTGGGGACAAAAGGCCAAAACGCATAGAAAACACCCCGTTTAAAAAAATACCTGTGTATGTGTTTGTCACTTTTAAATATGAAAGTGCACAATTTGACACTGTCACTCACTGTTAAACATGGATGTGTACACTTTGAGACAGACACTCACATTGAAACATGGATATGCACACTTCACTGCCAACGCTTAATGACACTTCAAACCATAGAAGAGTGGCCTTTGACCCGGAAACACTTCTTAACATGTACATGCACACTTTCACACCCAAGGAAATGGAAGACAATCTGGTTAGGCAGATGGTTGTAGTTCACCACTAAATCAAAGGTTGTCACGGTTGCTCTTTAGAAAACACATGCTGTTCGTTAAATCACTCAGAAATGTTTGTAATAAAAAAACATCTATGCGTGTGAGTGGTTGCCAAAAACACAGTTTTCGGAAAAAGTAACCTATCGTAATTATATTTAAAATGGGCATGAATTACATTCATGCCATTCTCAAAACACCTATGAATTATCATGTGCAGATCCCAAACAAATTATTACCTAGTGAACAAAATATACTAACACAGAAGTCCATATTGATTGACATATATCATCAGCAAGCCCAACGTTACCACATTTTCTCACTGTCTTGTCTTCTGTCTCATTCTCTTTGGGTCTTTTCTCCACACGTAACTCGTTAAACCCAAAGCTTTCTTAGCTGTTATTTACCGCCGCATGTCATATCTTTCTATGTGTGCTTTTTAAAATCGTATATTTACAGGGATACCCTTTAAATTGAATTTGACCCATGGGGCTATAATGCGAAGAGGAGCCCAGTCCACTGCTGGATACCGGATCCAATCTGGTCTTTACATCCTGTAATTAAGGTCACAGGGGACGGGGGGGGGGCGGGGGGCACTGGTTGGTTTGCGTGTCAGTGCATACCAGCGAGCATACGTGACGGTATGTCTGGGTATGGGTTGGCTAAAGGAGTCTCTATGGCTATTATCAGTAAAGCCGAAGGCATGTAATTACAGAGAAAATAGAGTGGCCTCATCAATATGGACGAGAACTGCATGGCGTTATGTCGGATTTGCTCGTCTTTCGCCCTCTCTCTCTTCCTCACTCCTTCTCTCCTCCTCTGCGATACACTAAAGGAAGGGATTAGACACTGGGGAGGACAGAGATATGATGTCGAGGCAGAGAGGCCCGAACATGGATGGAACCAGACCGCAATGTCGACCCATTGAGATTGCCGAGCCCTCGTTATATCATGAGTAGAGATCCGCTGGGCAAAGTCTACTCTACTAGTGTTTTACTAGACCATGGTGTCTGACCAGCCCCTGGTGACTGACCAGTCCCTGGTGTCTGACCAGCCCATGCGGTACCAGTGCTACTTTGGCAGTAGCTTGAAACATGACTATTCGAAATGCGGGATGTTCTTTCAGCTCCACGTACTTACTATGGGCAATGTGCTTATGAAACAACAATGAAGTACCTTGTTAAACCGCTCAGACCCAACATGCCAACTCTTTCCTAAACAGTACATCAAGGAATACCTCGTGCTGTGTTGTGATTAAAGGAAACCAGTTCAGATAGCAGTGCTGCCAATAGTCGTATTTCTGCCTCGCATCCTGTTCATTTCAGTGGTTTTGATGGCCTCTGGTCAAAATGAGGACACTGTATAGGAAATAGGGTGCTGCTTTGGGACACACCCAAAGAGCTTTGATTGCCTCTGGTCAAAATGCGGACACTGTATAGGAAATAGGGTGCTGCTTTGGGACACACCCAAGGAGCTTTGATTGCCTCTGGTCAAAATGAGGACACTGTATAGGAAATAGGGTGCTGCTTTGGGACACACCCAAAGAGCTTTGATTGCCTCTGGTCAAAATGAGGACACTGTATAGGAAATAGGGTGCTGCTTTGGGACACACTCAAAGAGCTTTGATTGCCTCTGACATGATAACCAGTAGTCAGTGAGAGCTGATTAAGATGTGCGTATTCAAAGTTAAACTCAGTTTCATCCATTCCATAATGTTCTCTGAAGAGGTTAAGTGAAGACCCAGGCAGAAATTGAAAGCTGAATAAGTAATTTTTCTGTGTGCATATTTAATTGTCTTTTTTTTTTTTGAAAGCCGACCAGGCGCCGTGCAATGAGATGTAAAAATTGCCACCCACCCTTACATTCCTCAGAATATCAGAATATTTTCTTCTTCTTGAAGTAAATAGAAGGGAAGCTGATCTCCGTCGGCAACAATGACTGTGACAGACTAAATGAAACCTGTCGACATGTGCATCACAGACGGCCGCTTTGAATTAACAAATGGAATTGGTGAAAACAAAATAGCACCGGGGTTTCAAACGGAGGTGTGAAAACCTAATTGGAAGAACACAAAGCTGACTACATATGTAAACTCCTATTATAAATACATGTAAAAAATTGTAAACGGGTAAAAATATACATTATTCAATTTCAATTAATATCTACATGTATTTGACATGTGTAGAACTTCCCTTTGACATGTTCTGGCATGTATCGGACCTGCAGTGAAATACAAAGTGGTTTCAAAATTGTACCCGTGGCTGGTTTACATGGTTTTGATGCATAGTCGGCTTTAAACTCTATAGCTCATTCTTTTTTCCGATACAAACCGTGTACCCTCCAGAATTACTGGCAGCCTTGGTAAATATAAAATCCCCACTGTGAAGGGTGGTGGAGGGTCTGTCGTGTTGTCGGGGTGTTTTACTTTCAAAGGCCCTGAGAAATGTATTAGGGTGCAAGGCAACATGGTCTCCATCATTTAAGGTTTTAGGTAAAAAACAGAATTTTCCGCATTTCAAACATTAATATCAGGCTATTTTCCCCAGTTATGTTTCACCATTGAAATGTATATGAAAATATAGTTGGACATTGCTCAGTCAAATTAATCATCACATTGCCTTCACCTCCTCTGTAATTAAAGCGATAAAACACAGCTACACCTGGTCATGCTGTTCCTGTACTGCGTCAAGATACTATCAGTCCCTCTCCAGAGTATTCCAATCATATGGCTAATTAGTAGCTATGCTCACCTTCCCTAACCTTCCCTCCTGTTCTCACAGGTAGGCCCGTCTCCCCATAGACTTTGATCACCATAATGAGATGTGCTTAGGTTCAAATAGATGTCCTTCATTGTCTTGTGTATTTTAATGTAAATGAGTGAGCTAGAGCGGTATAATTTACAGAGGTCATGAACTGCGGTGTTATTAGCTATTAGGGCGCTTTGAGCGACTGCCTCAGCACGGCATAACAGGCAGTTGCTGGTCGTTGTCCGAGGATAGAACATTATGGATTAATATTTGTAGACCTAGAGGGGTAGATGTGCACAAGGTTATAGGATGTTTGTGCCAGTTTGCAACTGCAGAACAAATCGTATTACTGAGGTACTACTACTGCGGTGTAAAGGGACGTTTTAATTTAGTAGACATTAGTTCATGTGGTCGTGGGTTTTTAAAACCATAATATGGATCTCTTATCTTCCTCGCAGATGCAATAAGGCGAGAGGAAGGTCAAAAATAGAAATCACTTTTGCCTGAACATACGACAGCTTTTGAAGTTTTTGAAGCACAAGTTTCACACTCAATAAAACCTACTTCATGTTTGCATTACTTGCCTCCATATCTTCCGGAGAAGACAAATATCACTAAGTCAGTCATTTGTAGAACACCATCCATTGTAGCTGTAAATGATTATGTTCTATTTTCCGAAAGACGAGTCTGGGGAACAGTTAGTGTCCTCTCACTTTCACGGCATTATAATTCACTTTGAACTGACCTCTTGCAGTGTTGTGTTGTCATAAAACTGACTGTTGGGACCAAATGGTTTGAGCCGAAAACTGATAAAACAGTTTAGATTCAGTGGACTCTCGGGAATCTTGGTTTTGCACTTTGGCACAAACAGACTTCAAGTTTGACTTACTGAACACCATAGCTAATAGGGGCCAGACTTGACTGAGTAAAAAGCACCAACTTCTAAATTGCAGAAAAGATCTTATATCCTTTTTCAACTGCAGTATATATTTAGCCGTTCAAATGTCAATTTGTAAGAACTGTAAAATGAATACATCAAGTCCATATGTTAGTTTAGTAGACATCCCACAACTTGAAACAGCTTATTGGACTACTCCCTTATTCTGAAAGTGTATCATAGAGGAGCTACGGTAAGATTTGGTGGAATGACAGCAGGAGTACCCACTCTCCATTGCTAATCCTTTTCAGATTAAACTTTCATGGACATGTTTGTCTGGGTATTCATTTGAATCACAGGGCAAAACTGGATATTCTTCAGCTAGACTAACTCGGGTACTGGAGACCCCAAGTGGCTATCGCTAACCGGGAGGTGAACAGGTTCTGAGGTCCCATTCACCCGCCGACTCAAACCGGGAGAGCTCAGCGCTAAAATGAGCACAGCTGAGATGGTGTGAATGACAACAAAAGTTATGAAATGGCTAATGTGATGTCATGAAATCCATCCGGATTCCAATCATAACCGAGGCCTTAATGAACACAATCAAGTCATTGTTTTTCTTCCCCAATTTATTAATTGATTTATTTAGCGCTTAATTTGTTTACTGGACTGTCAAATTGACTCGTTACTGTTGAGGAAGGGAGGGTCCAATGAGGGCTGTCCTTTCTAGTCTCATTAACACAAGTCATTAACACTCAGTCAACCAAAAGAATGGAATTATTCAACAGTCCACTCTTCTGTGTCCCTCTGTAGCCATTAGCTTGGCTCTGTATGAAGTTACTCTTTATTAATCTAATCATATCTTTGAATAGGCCTGACAACAGACAGATACGCTGAAATTAAAGCCGAAAAGATTGTGCATGCTTAATAGACATAGGGGGATATATTGCAGGTGTTGATTCCTGTTCAACAGGGTCCATTAAAAAGGCATCTTTTCCCAGAGGACATCCATCACAGAGCACTGGATCAAAACAAATAGTAATAAAACAAAAGGAACATAACTTTAGCTGACTCTTTGAAGACACCACGCTGTCCGAGCAGCTCTCTTATCTCTGTGCAGGCCATAGTGTTCTCCAGTCATAGGGTTGACTGGTTTGATATGAGGGAAGGTGAAATAGAAGAGAAAAGATTGTAGCAAAATGTTTCGTTGAAATAATATGTAATATGATTGGATCAAAGTGACTGTAGTATTGCATGTAGATTAGAATTTTTTGAGCAGCTTTTTCTTTTTTTAAATTCTCCAGATTGTCTCCCCACGGCAAACAGCTTTACCTCTTATGTCAGAAAATACCCCTTGCAACCGATTCCTATGGATTTACCTCTGTCAGCAAATACCCCTAGCAACATATTCCTATGGATTCACCTCTGTCAGAAAATACCCCTTGCAACATATTCCTATGGATTTACATCCGTCAGAAAATACCCCTAGCAACATATTCCTATGGATTTACCTCTGTCAGAAAATACCCCTTGCAACATATTCCTATGGATTTACATCCGTCAGAAAATACCCCTAGCAACATATTCCTATGGATTTACCTCTTATGTCAGAAAATACCCC
>JACXGJ010007709.1:18113-29511 GCA_016801105.1 Esox niger
TCTGTGTGTGTGTGTGTCTGTGTGTCTGTTTTTGTGTGTGTCTGTGTGTGTGTGTCTGTGTGTCTATGTTTCTGTGTGTGTGTGTGTATTTGTGTGTGTTTGTGCACAGGCCTATGTGGGTTTACATAACTGCTAATAATCAAAAATCTATTTCACACATTTTATGATTCAAGACAGCAGCCTGAAATTGAATCTCGTAATTGGGAACACTTTTATTGCTTTAATGAGACAACAGACCAGCATTTCATAACATACTAAAATATATAGATCAATTAATCCGTAGGAATGTTATTCAACTGTTAATTTAAACTGAATTTTAAACGTAACCTGCAATGTCCTGAACCCAACGATCCTTATGGACAACTCAGTTTCTGTCTCCAATTATGGTTTCAACAGGCGCTGTCACATTATCATAGGCTCATAAGCACTCAACAGTGGGGCCCTACAGGGTCTTTGAGCCCCAAACTAATCATGCTTAACATGCCTAGTGGGAGGGGTGTATGTACACCTGCATTGTACCTGTTTGATGCTTCGCAATTCTACATCACCATCTTCACATCACTCCTGAATATTCCAATTCAACAATGACAATTGCATAACAGAGTGTGCGCTTCAATAGCTAAATATTCCCCATCATGTTGGCTTGTTACGTTCCTTCAACAGTGGTGAACAGTGGTTAGATTTGTAAGGTTATGGCTATTAATAGTGAACTATTCAAAGCAACACTTCCCAGAAGCTTCAGATCCAATATGCTGATTTCGAAACGCAGTCAGTTAACACAACTCCTGCTTTATTCACGTCTCCTCAAATAACTTCCGAGGGAAATTGAGTTTTTTTTTTTAAGCAGTCTCAAAGCTCGAGAGATTTTGCTTGATAAACAAGCTTGGGGTTATATGCAATTGATGCTGTAAATGTGCGTCCCTTACTCGATTTACCCCCCATCCCTTACCCATCTCGTCTGGCAGTTCCTGCCCCCCGTCCTTCAATTAATCATAGATTCACCCACTTCTCAGGCCGGCACACACACACACGCGCACCGCACGCACCTTCTCATACATACCGTCTGAACTTTCTCAGCTCAATATTCTCTATCTGCCTTGCTCTCTTTGTATCATTTTCTCTTTGTCGCCGTCTCTCGGTGTCTGTCCCTCTGTGTCTGTCTGTCCGTTTCTATCTGTCTGTCTGTTTCTCTGCCCGTGTCTCTGTCTCTATCTACCTGCGCATGTTGTTGAGGAGGCAGATAGGCAGCTTCTGTGCAGCCTGCCTGTATTACACCATAGAGATTCACAAGCATCCCACATTAACTCACCCATAGTAATTGGTAGCTTAATCAACTAATGCCAGATATTAAGTAATCAGCTGAATAATTGAATCAAGCAGCTCTAGGCCATACAACAGAACAGTAACCACAGCCTTTAAGCCCATGACAGATCGTTAAAGAAGTAAGGGCCAATCCACATTAAAAGACAACGAGGCATCTAATCACCTCTGAGTGACCTTTTAACACCTCGTTCTGAAGCAGAGCTCAGAGGAAACAGTGTTTTATTGCAACACGAAGGGTGCTTCACAGATTAGCTGAAGTCATGTATTCTCTCCTCATGGATTCCCTTTCCCCCTTTTTCTATTCTTCTCTCTTTCTCTGAATTTTTTTTCTTTTTTTCTAACTTTCTGTTTCCTATCTTTCTCTTCACTTTCTTTTTTTATCTTTCCTCTTTCTCACTTGTTCTTTCTTTTATTCTGCCAACACTCCACCTGTAACTGGGCTGTGGTGGTTAATTAACCAGGCCTGGATAACACATCTCTCCAGGCATCTCCAGGCTGCAACGCTCTGATCGCCTCAATCAGTGGCATCTGATACAACAATTAACAAGAGACGGAAGAACATGAATCGGGAGTTACTATATCTGATGGAGCAAATGATAAAATGTCTCGTTCAAAACCGTTGGAAAACAGTCTTCGGATTAAAATCTAAAAGCGGACAGTATCTGTTGTGTTTGGGGGGAGTTGATTATACTGCATCATCTCATAAAAAGATAAACATATATGATTTGGAAAAAGAAATAAAAAAAATCTTCAATCTGGTTTGATTAATAGCCTTACATTTTATCCAGTCTACTGTGAATTATGCATCTGTAGGCTGGAATGATTTATTTTGTTCAGTTATATTACATTTTCCCAGAAGTATACTTAAACAAACTGTACACATCAATAGTACAGTAGCTGCAATATTGAACATTGTGAACAGGGTGGTTCAAATCCTGGGCGCTAATTGGCTGTATGAGACTGTACTATTCCATACCATGGTCACCTGTTTATAATAGAAATAACAATAAAAAGGGTATACAAGCAGAATAACATAACATCTATTTAAAACTCTAGATAGCTTTTCTATATAACAAATAAGTAGTTTGCTAATTGAACCAATGTTGTACTACATGTGGTTTGGAATTCCCGTTTTTATAGGCCAACTTATCAGCTGAACAAAAAAGTTGAACTAGCCAAGGGAACGAACAATTTTTGCGCCGGGAAAACGAAATGTGGCTAACACCTATAATTTGGGCCCCATAGTTAATCTCAGCTTTCAAAATAAATGTCTCAGATTCGGCTTCCATACAGCTTACATGTCGAAGGTGCAAGCTGTGTTACGTGTTTTTGCTTTTGTATGGAGGACATCTTATTAATGGCCCTTTTTTTAGGTGATTGTGGGTAATTTAATATTTGTAGATCGTAAGATGGTTTCTCAGGTTATACGTGTTTGGTGAAATAAATGGAATGAGGCATTATGGGAGACCATGATAAACGGGTATCAAAACCATTTAAAAAAACGACATTCTATGAGGGCATGACTGATTTCCACCATTAGTCTTTATACTGACAGATGCAAAGACTGTAGCTTGCAATTGGCTTCTGGTTACTGTAGGTGGATTGTGTAAATCGCACAACCATGTCACATATTCGAATGTAAAAAAATTAAATACAAGGGAACTGACTTAAAACTGTTTAAATTGTAAACATTTGGCGTGCTGTGCTGTAAGTGTTTTGAACATAATATATTTGTGTTTGTGAAACACTAGAACTCACACATTTCTTATATCAAGAAAAAATATTTTTGGGAAAACTCGAAATGCGGAATGCACTCCCTTCATTTTTTAAAGGCAAATCGTTTTTTAGAGTTTACCGTTCACTAGAGGAGATACCAATTTGATTTGATTATGTAGATAATGTATGCACATACATTTGGAATATTTTATTAGGGGTGAATGTTATGATCTCTGTTGAGACCACAACTATCAGTTAACAGACTGGGCACGACGGGCCAAAATTACAAATCTTCCGAAGGGACACTTGAATTGCTTTTCAAATGTCAATTCAGTGTTTTCTCAATTTGCAGAAAAAACGAGAAACCTTATGACTTGAACAGTCCAAATGTTTAGTTAATGGAGGAAAGGTCTGAGTCTGACCTCAACATCCCAGACTTTACAGCCAGACACATCTTCTGGAGAACGCTGAGGGGCTGTCACTGTCTGCCTGTGTAATAGAAGCGCTAATATCATTCGGTGGTTTGACCGTGTGCGCGAGTGTAATTGTTCTTTTTCTTCACGCGTTGGCGTTAGCTTGTATATCCGAGTGTGTGTCACACATGCTTGTTCCTGTGTCCTGAAATAGTTGACGCCAGAGAGGTGCGGGCTGACAGGAGCAGCAGAGGATTTGGTGAATTAAGAGGCTGCAGTCTCAGCATTGAGCCGTGGGGATTAGAGAGATAGGCTTGGGCCCAGGGAGGCAGGCAGACAGGGTATGGTGGATGGAGGAAAGACAGGAAGACAGGCAAGGACAAAGGAAGGCAGACAGGCAGGCATTCTGACAGTAAGGCAGGCTTGAAGACGGAATCAGGGAGGGAGGCGGGCAGGCAGGGAGGAAGGAAGAAAGACAGTCAAGCCGGCGGGGAAGTAAGGCAGGGGTGGGGGGCGATCAGTGGGTGAAGAGCTGTTCAAATGCAGGGAGCTGTGGAGGACACGATCAGAATAGATGTCACGATCACAGCCAGGTAAACAGAGAGACAAGGTCGTTACCAGCGACACCCAACTACAGCAAACACACACACACACACAAACAAACATGCTAATATTGGTATGAAAACGTGCACGTTTTCCTGCGTACTCACATGCACACCTCTGAGGTGACTGTTACTGTGTGCGGTTCAACTGTTGCTCTCCTTAATGAACCTGAACCAGCTGGAACCTGCCCACTGACCAGGGTTCTGTCGCTCTGTGGAAACAGCCAAGTGACCAGTGTTAAGACATTGTATTTATTATTATTTATTATTACGTATATATTCCTTAGGTTAATCCCTAACGTTATGTCCTACTTTATTTAAGCGTTGTCACTTACATTTGAAAGCACATTCAGCAATTGTTTAATGATATTCTAAAATATGTGAATTTTAATTACCTTCAGTGACAGTAAAATCACTACTACCGTTTTGATTTTGGACACCTGTTAAGAATATTTAAACATCCTTCAAATATCCTTTTTTGAACAGATTCCATGTTGCATACCAACCAGATTTTTTTCTAGCAGTGTAAATGGTTCTTTGTTAGTGGTATGGCCTTTAGTTTGTGCTACGGAATGGTTTGTTTGAATCAGGAAACGCTAGTGCCTCTTAGCTGACATACTGCCTCGAGCCCAACCAACATGTTTACCATCGACGTTGATGGTATTCGGTGGAAGTTTGCCGATTTAAATGGAATCTGGCTGATAAGAAATCTTAAGTGCCTGTGGCTGGATATTTGTTGTGTAATTCATGGGTAATCAGGGCTGTCAGAGGAAGTGACAGGACTGCAGCTCTTTCAGCCCTTGGATGTAGTTGATTGTCTTTTAATACGATCAATCACACAATCTACATATTTATAACAGTTGGTTTGATGTAATTACAGCAGAGACAGAGATGAATTCCCCCAATGTAGAAAGGCACATGGAAGCACATGCACTCTCACACACTGCCACATAAACACACACGTGTGGGCATATTCCTGCGCTTCTCCAGGCATATACAGGCAGATAAACGGACCATGACATTTTCCTACAGACTCCTATCTTTCAAATGTCAGTTATTGCCCACAAAAAATGTAGTCAAAAGACGGCCCCATTCAGATACTTCAAAGCTTGGTCAAAGTCCCTGTGATCTATTACATTGCTTTGTTAACGGAGCATCTCTTGTGCTGGTTATGTTAGTTTGGTGTTTTGTTTCTCCCCCCTGGTAATATCTAAGCACTCTGGTTCTGTCGTGCGTGTCTCAGGTTCCTGATGCTCCACCACACCTCAAAATAGGTTGAGGTTCTGGTATCCAGGCGCCCAACTGTCTGTCACTGTTACCAGGCAACAAGGTCCCCTCCCATAAGCTCTGCTTTCCAGATGGAAAACAGGCACAGAGCCTGGTCCTTGCAGACACACATTAACTGACAAAATGAGGGGGTGTGGCCTCAACATGGGGGCATACTGTAGATGAGATCATACGTGGGCCTTCTCAGTAACACTGGGCCCCTTCTGTAGTCTGCATTTTGTGGTACACTTTGGACCGTTGTCCAGCTGGACGATCCAAAGATGAGCCAGTTCTATCCTACTGGCAGAGGCATTCCGGTTTCAGACTACTATCTCCTGGCACTTGATGAGGTCCGTGATGCCATTAACCTAACATGGTTCCCAGGGCCTTTCAGGGTAAAAGAGCCCTACAAAGAAACGTTCCAAATAACTTGTTGGCATGTCTCATTGCAGTTCTGGAGACTTGACCCCATGTTGCAACCAACCTCTGCAATTCTCTACCATGGTCAACCTTCTTGCCTCCTGAACACATCTTCAGCTGTTAAACATTGCTTTATTATTATCCTAATTGTCCCAATGGGAAAGAATTTCACTCAGTGAGTAAATAGCAACAGCATTTTTCAGACTTTTCTGTTTATAGTTATTTAGAGTTCCTATAATTATGGTGTGTGTCTGTGTGTGTTTGCGTGAGGGGGGCTTGATGTTGTTGATATTCGCCGTTCTTCCCAAAGGCTAACATTGATGGTGACATGCCTTTGAGGTGATTAATGCCAATCACTGTTTACTATGTCAGCGCCACATAATTGGACAGCTCCTTTGTGTTTCAGAATAGTTGACTGACTAAAGTCCACGTTTGATCTTGACACCACCCCGTCAGAGCCGGTAGATCAGAACTTTGTGTGGATGAACAGATATTCTGCCGAGGTGGGACCTCGCATGGCACAGCGTGTGCATAGTAAGTACGGTTAAACATCGCTCACTTTACGGGCACGCAATAATACAATGTTTATCTGCTCACAGGACCTCCAATATCAACCGCTTAGAGAGTTTCACTGACCCCCATTAACTGTTCCAATGCAAAACCTCTTTAGTCTCAATGTATGAAGGTAAAACGGCGGCGTACGTTTTTTCGTTGTAAAAATGGTTGCAAACTTTGTTCAATAGTCAGAAAAGGTTTGGCCGACCAATCAGAGTCCTCATGGGTACCTCCGCTTGGAAACGTGGAACGTGCTACCGCGGACTGTTATTTACACGCCCCCAAAAAAAAAACGTGTCACAGTTTTATCGAAATATTTGTGAAAAAACTCATTGGCATGTGTTATTAATGAGTCGCAGGATTCCCCCTCCGCAAAATTGTACACAGCTTGTCAGTACTGCGGTGTTGAATGGCTCCCTGTGCCTGTCAGGAGTCAAAAGTGAATCACAAATGGGGACTAAACACGGCCGAGGGAGAAGCAGCATGCGACTGAGGAGAAAAGGCAACATGCAATTGATGGCCAAGTTGTTGCTCCTTCATTAGTATTCCCTATGCTGTGGTATCGACCGCCTCCCCCGTTCCTCCCCCAGGCAAGAGTTGCGCAGGCGGAGCCGGTCGCAGGTTGACCTGCTCCCAAACCACCCTCGTTACGGAAAAGGATAGATGATGTCTTCATGGCTCGAGTGAGTGTTCCTTCCTGTATGCATGTGGGGGAGGGGGTCAAGGGGGGTTCCAGGTGGAGCGTTCTCACCCTCCTCCACGTGAACACCGATCGGTATGTCCGCCATGTAACAGTCTCACCCAGCATTCCCTGACTCCTTGCGTCCGCCGTTCCCTCTCTGCATCGCTACTCATCACAGGATGGCATGACCAAGGTCCTTGTCCTGCCTCCACTGAATCATATCTGATTAACTACAGTCAGACAGTGGCAGTCATTCCTACTTAGCGGTTAGCCTAGCAGTGTTCCAGTCCTCTGCCGTACAGTACAGTATGTCCTGGGTCTGAGCACTGCCTTACTGCCTGCAGGCTCTGTGGTTGTCACTTCAACAGCCTTCAAAGGGACAAAACCAAGCAGATCTGAGGAAAGACTTACAAACGGGCCAGGGAGGGAGGGAGGGGATGAGTTATACGTGTACCAGACCATACCGGGAGAGATGAAGGAGGGCCGCGATGGGAGGAGAGATGGGGAGGAGAGAGATGCAGAGGAATGGTGGGGGAAGGGGGTGATGGAGGGAGGTGGTGACAGAACTGGAGATCACAGAAACAGAGGGGCCTTTAGATGAACTTCTGTCTATGACAGAGTAAATTTGGACCCTGAACTTTGTGAATTGAACTATGGGGATTTCTCATTGAACATAATTTATGGTCAAGTGATTTTGTGTCTGTATCAGGTGGAATGTCCTGGTCATCCTCTTCTGGCACATTTTCTAAGATTTTTTCCTTTTGCTTATCGGAATGTATTTGGACTGGACATGATTATACTTATAATATTCCTAAGTTCTTCTGGAGATTCTTATCCTGGAATATGAATTTGACATGTTATACTCAATTCTATACAGCAGCACTTTGTCAACACCCATTTTTTAATCTGGAGTGTTCACTTGACGTTCAAAAGACTATGACAGTAGTGACCAGACAACAGATTCCACACAGATTCTTCCCACAAAATTATCCCGTCATCTGGTGTCATGCTTTCGTCTTTTTCCCAACCATGACACTGTCCGTCACTATAGAAACCGGTTATTGGCAACCAATCGGATTAGAACATCGACCGGTTCCCTCTGAAGCCTGATTGGCTGCTTCTCTGAACGTCTGTTCAATCCATCCTCTGAAGTCTATGATTACTATGATTGGGTCTATAGCTTTGTGATGAAGACGATGATGGTTGTATTATTTAGTAGCAACTGGCCATCTCTCATCATAGGAAAACGTTTTTTTCTTGTCTGTAGGTGCAAATATTAGCATTAAGCTACTACAGAGCCGCTATCATTCAGTCATCCATAAATGTATTAATTAACCAATGTAGGCTGGACTTTACTTCAGGAACAATCAATTTCATTCCTCCATCCAAGGCACTTAAAGTGTTGTGCTTAGAAAGAAATGAAATGGGTTTAGTGTTTCACCACAAAATAAATTGAATGTCCTGTATGTTATTAAGGTTTATTGAATACCACACATGATATATGATCTGATTAGACTTTTAAGAAACAAGCGATAAGAGGGAGAAGAGATAGATAAATATTACAGTGAGTGAAACACTAGAGAGAGGCAAATACGGTGAGTGGGAAAGAGGCAAAGGGACAGAGTGAGAAAGAGGCAAATGGGGAGAGAGAGAGGTGAAAAGAGCATTGCTTTTATATTTGTGGATGACGTTATATCTGATTCACATAGTAGTAATTACATGATGAAAGGGCTGTTACATTTCTAAGCATGTTGGGGGATGGTGACATTTTTACTTTTTATCGTCTTTTGAAAATCTTCTCCATCACAATACTGGAAAACGATTCCAAACTGAATAAACCCCGGGTCATTTATACGTTTTGTAATGAAATGGCACGTGCGTCTTTTTTGGCCAACTCCAGCTAACCTCCCTGTTATCATTAGAAATGAGGATCCATTTTCCAATGATGTGGTGGCGTTTTGTACTCATCTGGCTCAAGGTTATCTGTCATGGAGTTAAGGAGCCTCATTTGTGATATCGGTTGTGTTGAAGAGTGGCTGTGTTGAGGATGGGGCGTGTATGTTCAGGTGTGTGTTGATAGAATCTGTATTATGGTATTGTCAACTGTTTACCGATCTGTGTTTCGGGACTTTGCCTCTCACACCACCCACACACCCACAGGCAGACAATGTGTTACATCCTCTTATTCATATTCTCTATTATCTTCTTCCTCTTACTTCTGTATTTCTGCATTTGCACTTAGAAAAGGCCTCACCGCTTTTTGCAGGTCTTCCCATCTCTGCATGATCCCTGTGACCACGTCTGGCTACAAAGTGTGTGTGTGTGTGTTACTGTACATGTCCCTCTGCATAAAGACTTCTATGAACGCATGCCTTCCCAGGCCTATGTTTCCATGGCAAGATCCTGATAACTATGTAGAACTGATAAAAGAGAGATGGGCGGAGAAATGTCAAGAGGCCGGTTTAGCGCTTCACGACAGAGACAGGGAGTAGGTTACCGGGGGCGTCGGCTCGGGTGGGGGGGCCCCCCGCGGCTTACGTACGGACAGTGGAGAGTTGGGTGATGGATGTCGGCCTGGGGTGGCGGTGTTGCTATGGGCCCATGTAATGTTTTCAGTACCTACTAGGAAACTAGCGGCAGACTACCAGTTAAGACGATGCCCATGGATGGTGATCCAGGATCATTCTCCTATCCCAAACAAAGTTTAAACTATTCATGGCTGTTTGCTGTGTTGCTGTTAACTAGTCTTTCACCATGGATGGCAGCTAGCTCCTAGCAAGTCATGTCATGCTAGCTATGTTTCTTTACTATGCTACCAATGACACCAGTGTGTGCCCCAAGCCACAAATGTTGCATGGCACCGTTTTGCTTCATGCAACTTGCTTCTCTCCACACTGTTAGCTACTCTCCGCTAAAGTCCCTGGTTGTGGTTGTATATTACGCTGGAACCCCTACCCAGCTCACCCCGGTATTAGCCCCTTAGCGCAGTGCTAGCTTTGAGACGCTAAAGTTACCAGCAGCGGTTATTTACTGCGCTGCAGGGGTCACCGGAGACATTATGAGCTGGGCCCCACTCCCTGCAGACCACCTTGTGTGATGCACGGCCGATAAAGTGCACGGTTAGCCTGGCGTTATATCCCACTGTAGACTCATAAAGATAGCAGTGGCTGCCATGGCGTGATTTTTTTGTGGGTGCCTGACTGTTTTCTATGTCTTTAACTGTTTGTTTTGCCTGACATGAAATAGCCTGGGTTTGTGAACAGGAGGTGGCGGTATGTGTTTCTTGGTTTTATCTAGCTCTATGTCTTTTACCAATTTTTATTGGTAGTTTGTTCTCTATCACTGACTTAGGCTTTCTTAGCCCATCTCTTGCTTTCTCTCTCACGCATGTTTTCCGCACTTGTCTGCTCTGTGTGATGGAGCATTTGTTCTGTACGACCATTACATACTGAAAACCTATCTACTTGTTTTTTTTGCTGACATTTACGAAACATTCCTGAGAGAGCAAGGCTGGATTGACAGAATAAATTCCTCAAGTTACAGATCACATTCCCAGAGTCAGGCCCCAGAGTCAGGCCCCAGAGTCAGGCCCCAGAGTCAGGCCCCAGAGTCAGGCCCCAGAGTCAGGCCCCAGAGTCAGGCCCCAGAGTCAGGCCCCAGAGTCAGGCCCCAGAGTCAAGCCCCAGAGTCAGTGGGTAAAAAGGCAGATATACATTCAGAGGCAACACATGCAACCAACAAATATAGCACTTAACATCTGCCAACTGGTAAAGAATGACTCCTGTCTCCTTATTGGGAATCTGACCCGGCCACAGATCAATATTTCTGATTAAAATGTGTTTATTTATTTATTTATTTTGTAAAGAAGGAGAACGGAGGCTGGTGTTGGGGCTGGTTTCCCATTATGTGGAGAAACTGCTGGAATACAGTGGCCTTGTATCACTACATATATTGGTATTGAGCTCTCTGCTTGGTTGGACAGTGATTCCTCCATCTCACTCTCCCCTCTTATTTCCATATTTCACTATAGGTCTGCCTGTCAGTTTTAAACCGTTCCACACAACCGCGGATGAGATCTCTCACAACCTGAACTTTATGCTGAGTCACTTATTACTTACTCTCGTTCTTTCCCTCTGCTTCTCTCTCTCGCCTAACTTCGGCAGGCTCCAGTATGGTCTGCTCATGGCGTCCGGTATGTTAGGGCTGTCGACTTGTTTTTGTCAGATGAGGGCGTAATGAGTTGACGACCCTCAGTGCAAAATCGGTCACATCTTTCAAGCAATTTGAAGAGCAATGATGACTATTAAAATCAAAGCAGCTTTTTCTCAGTATGGGAATGACATGAATAGGCGCCCTGCCTCATTATATGTTGTGTGTGTGTGTGTGTGTGTGTGTGTGTGTGTGTGTGTGTGTGTGTGTGT